>JAIPRN010000105.1:0-30549 GCA_025469175.1 Geopemphigus sp. TES_GeoC_2020
TGGCACGCGATTTGGAGAATTATTTTTCGATTCGGACGCGACACAGGACGAAAGATGAATTGCGCCCTTTTGTGTCAAGGTTGTCCGTTATTTTTTCGTTTTTTAACACGTCGCGTCCGCGGCTATCGCTTTTACGGACCCAAAAAATAACGGGAATTTCGCCTTCCCCGTATGGCGTGTTTAATAAAAATTTAAAAATTCCGTCGTCGCCTTCAAAGTGCTTTACGCGTGAATATGCATTGGGCCCCGACGGTTTTCGTGCGTGTCGTCAATACATTTTTGAAATACCTCGTACGCCCTTTGGTGTCTCCGTGGTTTTTTTTTTCTGTACCTCTTCCGCGTCGGAAAATCGGTTTCCTTTATACGACATTTTTTTTTCCATTTCCCGGGAAAAACAGGAAAACAATCTCACGACACCGGGTCACGTAGTGAACGACGGAGCGCGGGGAAATTTCGCTATTAAACCACCGGAGGACGTCGATCGGCATGCGCCGGGCGCGAATTTCGAGATTTCGTGACGAACTCTCCGGGCACGCTCTTGTCAACTCGGCCACTCCGTCAACGTTGATCACTGCTCGAATGATTTCGACAATTTCGCGTGTTCGATAGGGAACGCGCGCTGTTTATAGCACGTCCGGGGGGGAGGGGGCGATTTTCGTTCGGAATGTCGTAGCCATTTTCGAAACGAAAAAAAGAACCGCTCGTCTTGCTCGTGTGGGGCCTTCTTACCCTGGAATCGACTTTAACGTAAATTGATACTATACACGCGTTCCGAAATTTTCGAAATTCCCAAGCTCCGGAAACGTTCGAAAAACGTAGTAGATGTCCGAGTTTTTCCTTTTCTTTTTTTTGTTTACAAACAATGTTCGAGCGCGTTACCTCGGGACGAAAGTGGCCACACTGTTTCCGGGCACTGTTACGTACGTCGTGTATTGCCACTACTGTTATTCGTGTTCGAAATGACGACGCGTTCCCCTAACGCGTAGGAGTTTACCTAGAAGAAACAAGGGGAATAGCGCGTGTTCCCGCGAAAAAATTCCCCGTACTCGACCGCCCGTCCGCGACCCCACGTGCCGTACAATTTCGTTTCGAACGTCGTAAAACGTCCGTAACCTCCCCCGTCATAACCAACGGTTACGACGAAATTACGCGCCTAACCGTTATTATTACACGGTAATTAATTTTATACGCGAAACGTGTTTCCGGATAGTTAAAATTGTTAAACGCGCGTAGTTTCCGCGCGAACTCCGGCGGCGACGCGGAACGAACAAAATCGCTTATTATCGTTGCGCGACTAATTCGATCGCGTTTCGGACGGAAAGTTGGAAAATTCGCCCGTAAACGTCTCTCGGGCGTGTTCAATAACGTTCGTTTATCGTCCCGGACCGGTTCGCGTGAAATATACGCTCCGCGCCGAGTTTCGCGCGTTCGTTGGCACGGTTTAGGTTCGTCGACAACTTGGCGCGTCTTCGGATCCGCCGTCGGTATCAACAGACGCGCGCGGACGGTACATTTTCTTCGGTTGCACGGACGCGCGCGGCTCTGAAACGCGTACAAGGCGCTTTCGCGTACGTGCGTGCATATGGAGACCGTTTTCGGTCGTCCGTCCTGTATATCGTTGCCCGGGGCTGTGTGTTAACCGTACGCGTTCGTTTCGTGAAAGGTAACCTCCTCCTACCGGGGTCGTGTTTCACTACGAAACCAGCCGTCGTACGTACCACCCGGATTCGTTAAGGCAGATCGCGAAGGGTATTTTCGACTAGCCGGCATTTTCGCCGCCCCGATCACGTTCGGACGACATACTTGAATCGGTGGCCGACGCGAGCGTTTCACTATTTACTAAACCATTATCGCTCTCGGGAAAGAACGGCGTAGGCTAAATCCACCTGTTGGCGGCCCGAAGCACGTATAGGGATTTACGGACGATGAAGGCGAACGGCACCGATGACGGACAAGCGCGTATCTTATTATAATGGCGTCGAGGGCGCGGTCTAAGGTGGGCCGCTTTCTTCGGAGACTGTACGACAATCCGGAAATAATTCCCCGTATTACGCCGCCGTACGTTTCGGGACTATTTTCCGCTTCATCGACCGTAAACGGGCGTTTCCGTCGCGGACACACGACGGATTAATGTTGGCCCGACACCCCGTTTACGGGATCGGAGTAAATCGAAACTATTTCGGGAACGGGCGCGATGAAAATCGATCGGCAGACCATTTGGAAATATTACCGCCGGGACCGGCGCGGCCCTCTTAACGACGAGCCGAAATTCTCGTCGGCCGGCGCGCTAAGTGTGCCGTGTGCGCGAACGGTGGACGGCGTTTAATTCGTCGGGCGAATAAAATTGACCGGGAATCCGCGTTTTCTTAACACGCGCCGACTACGGTTAACGACCGAACGAAATGACGATCGTTCGACCGAGCGAATTTCGCGCCGTTGTCCGATAGATGTCGACCGGTATTAACGTAAATTGTTCGGAAAGTGCCGGTAAAACGGGAGGCAACGAGACACGTCGGTACCGTGCCGCGGTCGTAACTATATTTCCGTTTGGAAACGACGGACGGACGTAAATTCCGAAACGTACGTAACGATCGGAATGAACGGGTTGCGCGGAATCTAAACGCACGCGGACGGTATCGTGGAACGAACGAATCGCGGGAACCGGGCCCGATAATACGGTGTTTACAAATAGCGCCGTGATCGAGTGTAAACGTAATCAAACGAATAGCGTTACCGTGTCGACGGGTTTTTTCTACGAGGGACAACGACGAGCGGGATTAACGTGCGACCGCAATTTGTTCGTACTGGCCTGACGAGGTCACGTCCGCGCGTCGTATAAACCGTCTGGTGATCATCTTCGTGCCGTAAACGCGGCAGGGCGCGCGATTGCGCGGACTAACACCAAATTGAACGGACCGGCCGCCAGTTGTTAATCCGCGACACGGCGGAATCCGTCGATCCCAACGATCGCTCGCGCCGTCTCTGTACAATGTCTGTCGGGAACGGCACGCGTACGGGACGCCACGAAATTCAATTAAACGTTAAATTACGGTCGTCGCGCGCGTTTAATAACGTAAAACACAAAAGTCCACGCGCTCCGTTATTTTCCCCCGACGTCGTCGTCGTCGTCGTCGAGGACCACCTTCCCCGAAAAAAAAAAAACTTTTGAAAACAATGGTTTTCGAGTCGGAGCCCATAACGTTCGCCTGTTACTCGGTTTCCGTCGTATTCTTCTCCCTCGCGAAATATAACGATATTATACGCGACGGGGCGCTTCCGATTACCGCAATAGGGACAAAGTTTTTTTTTTACGAGAAAAGAGAAGCGCGAGGCCAAAAGTAAAAGAAAGAATAAAAAAATACGACTTTCATTAGGGCCCGGGATCTATTCCGTAATATAATAAATCGTTCTTGCCTTTCTGTAATAATACAACTCCTCGACAATACAGTTTCGCTCTCCGGAGCTAGCGAAATAGCTAGAAGAGGTAAAAATATTACGTACTTCGCGTCTTTGTGTCCCGTACCCGATATAAATAAATATATATATAGATCCCGGACAAAAAAAAAATATACTTTCCAGATAGTGGTAATTCCGGTATTAAATACCCCCGGCGATATCGCTTTATATCGCGTTATGCTTTATCGATAAACCTAAATAAATTCCCTTCGTAAATAAAGTATATCGAATTTGTACGGGTATTTTAATCCGGTACGGATTCGATAGCCGAGAATTTCGGCGAAAGAACGATAACAAAAACGTTCGATCCGCCCGCCGTAACGGTTTAGTTTTCGATTCTGCGGCGAATTCGTTCGCTTTTAAACGCGTAATTGTTACCGACAAGTTCCACGCGCCCGAAACGTAAATCGCGTAACGACAATTCCGCGCCGATTTCGGAACGAACGAACGTTACGATTTTCCCGGAGAAATTGACGGTACCTTTGGAGACCGTACGGCGTTTGAATGAGACGATCGAAATTCGTCTCGGCTCTCTAATATTCGCGTCAATTACGTCGGTGGGAAAGGGGCGGAATTTGTGCGGTTATTAAATCGATACCGGCGACGTTACGGTTTGCCAGCCGGTTGGACGGACGGCGAGCGAGGGTAAAATTTTTTTGCCCGCCGGACGGTAGGGAGATGAGGAGGTCGTACGTTACAAAGTGCGTGCGTGTCGTCCGTACCGAAACGCCGTGACGCGGTATGAGTACGCGCGTCGGGGGGAGGGGGGCGCGATTTGGTTCGTCTACGTGCCGCGGTTTAGGTTAATCGAAAAAATCGCGCGCGGAAACTGAAAACATTATATCGCGTCCCCTAATTACGGGCGACGTCACGTAGGCGCTCGGCGAAATTGTGTACATCGGACGGTCGTATTCTCGTTTCGTTCGGTGCCACGTAATATGAACAAGTAGTCTCGGGCCGTTCGGTTAGGCGTCGCCGTCGAATTTCAGCCGGCCTCGGCACCGGGTCGTCGAAATCCGATTGGTCACGTTCGTCGACGTCTAAGTGTTTTCCTTAGTCCCCGGGCACGGTGCAAACGATTTCGAAACGCGCACGAAAAAACCGTAACGCTTCGCTCGAGTCACGGACGTGTATACGTGTGTGTATATATAGTGTAGTTCGGTACGTTATCGTCGGGACAACAGACGTCAACACTGGAAACTTATAATTTCCACTCGAAACTTCCGACTTTCCGTTATATATCTAGAACAATTATCGCAACATGCCGACTGAACAGTTTCGAAAATACGCTTCGTAGTGCGTTATCGTTGTCGTCGTCGTCCCAGAAATGTGACAGATTCTAATGTTTTCGGTCGTTGTATGCGTGTCGTATATACACACACCGGGGGTTGCCGTGGCGGTGTTTGCGGGTAGAGGGGAAGGGTATCGATGGCGAAAGGAAAGGGATACGGGCGCGGAACGGTTGAACGGAACGGGACGTTGGCGCGTCGGGCCGCCGCCGCCGTTTATTGGCGCTGGGGGGCTCGTTTCCGCGGAAACTTTCATTGTCCAACTTCGGCGAACATTTGTCTCGTTACACGGTTGTAGTCCCCGTAATAATATCTTTTGTTGCGCCTGTACGCGCCCGGCCGCCACCTAATCGTCCTCGCACGCGTCCCCAAAGCATTTATGGTCCGTCAGTCTCCGACAAGTCTCTTAATCCCGTCGCGTAACGTACAATTACGTTTACACGTGGTGCGCACGCACGCACGCCCGGACACGGCGAAAGAGAAAGGATAATAATTCGTGTACAATAATAATAATAATAATAATAATAATAATAGGACCCGACTCTCCCGCCCAAATTTCGTTTTGTTCCGTATTCGTTTAGGTATTAAACGCCCGAGAAACGCGATTATCTCGTAAGAGATTTGTAATTTCTTCGGAAAACACCCAAACAACCGTTGTATTATTATAAACAAAGTCCGTTCGTCGATTTTCTACGATTATTCCAAGTCTAGGGAAATGTCGTTTTCTTGTCGTCATATACAGCTGTATTAATTGTAATCCAACCATTCGGAACGTTAAAACTGATCGAATATTAACGCCGCGCGACCTAATTAAAAGTTTCGTACGTTAGCTATTTTATATATAAAATATTTAACGACAAATTAATAGGGCATTTATAAACGGACGATCTATTTTTTTTTTTTAGTAAAAAAGAAAACTTCCGAATGAAGTTGTACGTTCGTTTTTCGATTTGATTAAAATTTAATTAAAAATACGTTCGTTACGGCGCGAACGTATAACGACTATCCCGGAGACGGCGAATGAGCGAGACACACACACACACACACAGTGGGGAAGACGAAACTTATTAGGTCCCCGCGCGATACTCCGTACGTATACACCGTGTCCGCATTCAGCCAACCATCGCGACGGCTGACGCTACTCGCGTAGGTCATGTCGATATCTCGCCGTGTGTGCGTTCTGTCCGAAGGAAACCGAAACGAATGCGAATGAAAACGGCGACCGGTTATTGAAGGGGATAAAACGGGAGACGGAACGATATTATTAAATCCGCGAGTTGACCCGGCCGGTGGCGCGTATTCCCCCCCCCCGCGTGGGCCGGCTTTGACGACGGCATCGATGAAAGGTCCGCGGGCTACGGCGAAACGCAGAAAGGAGGGGCCGACGAAATTACGTTTTCGAATCATCGGACGTAATCGGACTCGTAATTGTTATTTCAATAATGTCGATACGGCGCGGTCTACGCGAAAAACGATTTAACCCCACGTACGTTACTCTCGACGGTTTTTCGTTTGAAAAACCACTACCGCGCGCACAACAATCTTCGCGTAATCCGTCGTAGATTTGTTTCCCGCGAGTTGGACGTCGCCGACGACGATTCCGAAAACCGGGAACGCCGGATATCGGTTTATCGTCCGTCGCAACGCGTAATACCGTCGTCGTCCGGGAAAAACGAAATTCGTGGTGCGTTCTATACGAAGTTACGTACGCGGGCGCGTTAGACGTACCGTTTGAAACCGGTCCAAGTGTCACGCGCGCTTGAACGACAACAGACGACGAGTTTTTTCCGTTAAATCTAATAAACGAAAATCGCGTTTAGATTCGTCAGACATTCTGTCGACGCGTGTTCGAAACGGGAAAAAACCGCCCGCGTGTACCGGCTAATTTGTCGGTAGTTTGCGAGATCCGAATGCGCGCCCACAGCGGTTGGGAGGGTGGCGACGGGCAGTGTCTGCAGCGGGACGCGCAATTCCGTTGGAACGCTCGTGGATTTGATTAATTCAGTGAGTTTCGACGGCGGCATTTTATACCGTCGGACCGACACACGTATATAATAATATGGAAATGCGCCGAATTCTTTTCGCTCCTTTTTCCCCTTTTCCCCCTTCTCGTCGCTCGCTCGTCCCGCAGCTTCGCCCTATTCTGCCCCGCAAAGCGTCGTCCGTCCCTTCCACCCACATCGGCGTTCCACCGCGCGTAAAATAACCACGCGTATATACGTAACCGGCAAATACTGTCGAACCTTGACTTCATAAATCACCGTACCGGTTACCCGGGCAACTGCTGTTGCGTGTTCCGTCCGTGATAAAGTGGACGCGCGTATGTAATATATGTGCGTGCGTATATATTATATATATATATATATATACACGAGATAAAGAAAGTGAAAATAGGTGGGGGAGAAAAGGCGTACGAATTTTTCGAAAGGTCTCTCTCTGTTTTTATTTACTTCCGTAATAACAGAATTATTCTGGGCGTTCGACTCAACTTTGTCGCGCACGTGCCGGCGGTCCCATCATCAATCGTCGATGCCTTTGAACGCCGGCCGTGATATCCGAAACACCGCCGACCGCGGCGACGTAGAGTGCGCGCGGAAATTCGACATGGAAATGTCGTCGGCGAACGTATCGACGAATCAATTTCGGCCGTTTTGCCGGGGGCAAGCGAATACGTCGTCTCGGGGGAGGAATATGGTCGAATATTCCGGCATTTCGTACGAACAGAAACGCGGACGGGGTTTTTACCCGTCACGTAGACCCGATTTTTTTTTTTTATTCGATAACGAGAACTATACGATTACAATTTTTCTCTCGTATTTTGCGCCATCGCCATAATTCCGTTTTAATACAATTTCGCGGGGAACGCGCGCGCTCCGTATTATACCTCCCGTATATCCAATAACTGTCGCGATAAACGCGCGCGCGATAAGTACGATATACAACAACTGTTACTCGGCAAAAACTCTACCCACCTGTTGTTTTTATTTACGTCGAGCGCGTAATATCGTATCCGCTTCGTATCGTCGTTATTATTATTATTATTATTATTGTATAACCCGCGGCGGATCGATCGTAATCTATTACGAGAGAGAGAGAGAGAGAGAAAGCATACCGAAATTTAATTTCGATCCATTCTAATAATATTTCCGGAATGTCGGACGTTTTAGACGACTCCTCGAGTTCGCGTAACGCTCGTCCCGAACGATAATTTCTAATATTATTTTTGGCGTTTCGGGTGCGCCGGCTTTTGGATAGTACTCGCGCGTTCGCCACACGGCGGGCTATACTCGGCCCGACTAAACGACAACCGCGAACGACGCGTGAGAGTCGCGTACGGCTGCGCGTAAAATCGTAACGACATATATATATATATATATACGGTAGCATGGCGTATTCGTAAATGTTTAGCCATGAATTTCCCGAGGGACGCGCGGACTGACACGTTTCGTATTATAAAGTGAATATCGTAATGATTTTAAAAAAACGACGACGACGACGACGTATAATGCGTACACCAAAAAATCGAATGGAACGAGTACGACGACGACGGTTTTTATTGCGTTCTAAAATACGTTCGTGTTCGGGTTTATTTTTCGTAATATACGAAATATAAAAACGCGTCGACTTGTTCGATTTCGGTCCGCGATCGACGGATTTTTATCGGAAAAACGACAGATTTATTACGATTCTCGCGGTATACACGTTGGCGTTCGGCGGTCGAATATTATCGAACGAAACCCGATATATATATATATATGCGTTAGGACGCGTTTTTCGTGTGTAACGAATAATGTAAAACGAATAAAAGCGATTCGACGATAATTCATTCTGATTTATACGTTACGGATTTTACCGTGGACTAAAGCAATAATACGAATAGTTGACCACGTAAAAGATACGGGGCACAGTTCGGTGGTCTAAAGTTAAAAAAGGTCGCGGCGAAACCTAAAAAGAGACAGTGAAAGGGAATGAACGGGTGTGAGTAAACGAGCGCGTGTGTGAGCGCCAAACGAGGCGAAACGGGAGAAATATAAACGCATTTGGCGGAGTGCGGTAACGATCGGAGGAAACGCGAAACATGTTTGCCGTTCGCCTTTTCGGCTGGCGACCGAGACGGGGAAGCGAATTGCGTTCGCCGACGATCAGAACAATGTGAAAAAACTGACGCGGACGAAAAACGCGCGCGCGTGCTAGGATTCGAACAAATCCTCTCTCATTTACTCGCCGAACTGAAAACTCGTAAATAGACGCGTCGTTTCCAATTTCAACGCACGTGTCTACCAGCTCGCCAATAAAAAAAAAAAACGTTAGAAACGCCGCGACGAATTTGTCGCGTTTTCCGTTCGTCATTTTTACAAATTTCGTTCCCCGCCCGAGTGTTTACGTACCGCGTGACGATTTCGACATCGGCTATTAGAATTCGATATCATACCGGTATACATATATCGTATACAGCGATCGATGGCGCGTCAAATGAAGAAGCGACTCGAACGAAAAAATGAAAAAAAACGGAGACGCGTGTCGCGCGTGTACCGACGACGGTGGTTGTTAATTTTAATATCGACTGGAAAAAAAATTTACGTCACGCTACCCCGCGAAAATGTATTTAAATAAAACGCGATAAATAACGATTTGATTCGTAACCCTGTGTACGTCCGTTTATAATAATTATATATATATTATTTGTTTCCCCGCGTAATTATATAACGAACGTAATCGTTACGAATGTATATTTTAAACGATAAATCCGTTTAACGATATTAACTGTAATTGTTTTGTTTTCAGGATGTTGTTTCGTGACGTATTTTACGAGGAAAAACGCTCTCGGCGCTCAAAACGCTTTGCACAACATCAAAACGCTACCTGGGGTAAGAAAATACGCTTGTATTAAACTATTACGCGCTTATTTATTATATCGCGGGGGTTGTTTTTCGTTTTTTAATTCCCCCGTATTTGCCGTACTCTTCCTCCGCGACCAGAACGTCCATTCCGTTCTTCCAGTCACTCCCTGTCCTATTACCGACGAATCGTTTGTTTTTTTGTTTTTATACAGGTACTGTTTATACTTTACCGCTTTTTTTTTGTATTCAACTCTCCCGGTAGATATAAAAGAAAATACTTTCCTCTCTTTCTCTCTCTTTCACCCTTCTCCCCTAATTCCACAGTTTTAAATCAATTAGGGTGAGATTAATTACGCCGGCGGCGGAAGTTTTCTTCACTCGCAACTGCGGGCACATTCCGATATCGGGCGACCGCGCCCGCTAGCCCTCGCCGCAGGGTCGATGATATTGTTTTTCGAACGCGAGAACGCGTCCGACGGAACCCAACGGACCGGAAACACAAAAACCGTCGTCGTCGTCGACAACGGTAACGGCAAAACGATGGGGGAGATAAAAAAAATGTAAATAAAACCGCGCGGAACGTACAGGAATTTTTTACCGCGCAGCGTTTTATAATGTCCAGCTATGTACATACTTTGTCCGTACCGACCCGTCCGGACTTTATAGTGTGTGTGTTACGTATTATATTATACATACTTAACCTAAACGTCAAGTATAAATCGTTGGAAAAGGGAGAAAAATTTCATTTTGCATATTATCGTCCGACTCGGTAATGTACTCGACCGAGACTTCGGGAAACGTATACACGGTTTAGTTATATAGTACCATTTTTACCATTCGCACGCGCAAAATCGCCGGGCGAATAAAATATGGACGAGACGCGCGTCGGCGTTTTCGCGACGAACTGTTTAAGCGCAACATCCGCCCGAAGTGTACGCGAACCGAATTCGGTCGAGGCCGAACATTTCCGCCGATAAATCGTCGAATTATCCGGCGAATGGTTACCGTCCGACGGACGACGCGGGGCCAAATGGCGTACAAACAACGAGACGCCTTTAAAGGCGTAACGGCGGCAAAAGTGAACCGATGGGCTACGAAAAATTCGGACATTACCGCGGGGTGACAATAACGTTTTCCGCGCGGCCGTGTTTACGGCGCGCCCGCGGCGGCAGGCGATTTAAGCGTAACGGAATTGACTATTCGGAGCGCCGTGCGAGATGTCGCTGGCGCGAAAATAATAAAAAAATGGTAATTCGTCGGATGTGGTACGAGCGCGACCTTTGTCGAAAAATCTTTTGTCGTCAGGCGTTTAACGTAAAAGTATGCAAAGTGTCGGCGTGATATCGCGTTAAATTCGTTGTTTACCGCCGACAACCCGTGAACGAGAGTACAAGAGCAAACAGCTTAGGGTTTCGTATAAATATACGTATATACGCGTAAACCACCCGCGGGAAGCGCGCGAAACCGAAGCGACGCGCTTGTCTCCCGTAACGAGAAAAATACCGAAAACCGTTTCGTTAATAATACGATTTTGTTTGTTCGCGAGATCCGACGTGTTACATCGATACTGGCCGTGTGTTCGTTCGACCAAAAGTCGCGGAATATTTCGATTATTAAGAATTTTGGTCGCGTCGTTCTGGTGGAACGCGTCTATTACGTTACGAGCGTATCGATCGCCGCGACGTCCCTTTCACTACCCGCCGAATCGTGTCAACCGACTAATGCCGTAATTTTAGCAATCGCAACAGCAATCGAAGTCGGCGTATACACGTGCGCGAGTTCAATAGGGGCCTTTGTAGCCGAACACGAGTGAGAGCGAAAAAATCGTCCGTCTTTGTCCCGGGGCCGGTCGCAATATACTCGCGCGCGGGCGTAACCGAACGAGACGAACGATCACCATTAGGTTTCCGCCGCGCGAAGAAAGTGTGTGTGTTCGCGTCTTAAACATATAACGGTTGACGGCGGCGGCGTTCCATTCAAACGGGTAATAAGCCGACGCGCGCACGACGGAAACCCGAACAACACGGCGAATAGCGTATTATTAATGCGCGTCGACGCGGGGGCGGCAACACCGACGTGGCGACGGAGAGTGAGTAACAATCGACGTCCGATAATAACGCGAAACCAATAATAACAGGGGAAACGTCAAGAAAAGCCGCGTTTTGCGTACACTCCAATATACCGCCCGTTCGTATATTAATCGTTCGGAAGTAATTACGGAACTCTAACCAAAAATGTCCGTACAGACGGTTAATCGATAATACGTGTGTGTGTGTGTCCACCGTTTACGATCTTTTCGCTATAACGAAATATACTTTTTTTACTTTTCGATCCATTAAATAATGTCAATCGGACCGTGGAACAACGGTGTGTGTGTGTGTGTACGCAGTTAAACGCCGAAACGAACGACTTAACGTGATTAAATCGCGTTCTAAACACGGGCGTGCGCGCGCTTATAAATATATATATATATACGATATATAAATTATATACCTACGCGCGGTATATTCGAAACTAAAGAGCTTAGTTGAATTTATGGGGACAAGCTAAAACGCCGAACGAATTAACATTGTCGTCGTTATTATTATTATTTCCCGAGAAACGTATTAATATATTACGCTCGTGTATGTAAATGTGTATCGCGTATTTACCGTCGTGTCTTTTGTGTCCCGTATTATAACGATTCGTTTTAAATGTTACGTATAAACGTAGGGTACCGAAAATCCCCGGAAAGGACGCGTTAGCGGAATATTATTGTTGCTTAAGTGTCTAGGTGTAACGCCGGCGGTGGAAAACGATTAATTAACGTGTTTAGAGTCGGTTAGTTTGGGGCGGACGACTCTTATCGAGGTAAATCGTCGCCGTAATCGTGGGCGTACGAAAAAATCGCGGAAGGGACGCGCCCGCGTACGTTTCCGGCAGAACACGAATCGGAAATGCGTTCGCTCGGTTCGCGCGGCCTAGCCGCCGACAATTATTACCGCCTTCGGTGCCCGGGCCGGGCGCGCGTAATCCGCGCGCGTATCCCTTTAATAATAAATAATAATTACGTCGTTTATTAATCGCGCGTCGCGAACGATTCGTCGGTGGCCTGGGCTGGGTAGGGAATGGTTAGGGGGAGAGGGAGGGGCGTCGGTAGAGGATATCGTACGAAACTTTTCCTACCACGGGCCCCGTACGTAGAACGAAAACTAAATTACGATCGCGTTATAAAAAACTTTTTTTACCTCTCCACGAAAATGTCCGAGAGTAAATAATATTTATTTTAAAACGGTATTTTTTCGCCATACGCATTTAATATGTAAATTACTTCGGTTAACGGCATGTGCTCGACATCCCGACTCAACATTCCACTTTAAAGGCACAATCTTGAAATAAACAAATATATAAATACATACATATATATATATATATAATAAAATTATTATTTATTCAAATAAAAGAGAAAGATCTTTAAGTTAAACTTCCGAATTATTTTTGCCTTTTATAAGTCCAACCTTCGTCTAAATCCTATACATCCGCCAACGTTCAACGGTATTATCAAGAATTCTGTCGGTCTAAAACTTTTTTAACTAAAAAATTACTCGCGCGCGCGTATAAATATATATATATGTTATTTAAATTAAACGCGCGCGCGTGTAAATAAATATTCGGGGTCGCGTTACCTTTTTCCCCGCGTATATAAGTATCAAAATCCAGACGGGAAGTTTAGCCGCAAATTTCGTCTTCTATCCTCTTTTTATTATTATTATTACGATTATTTCTTTATCCGTTTTCCCGCGTTCCTTATTACCCTGTCGCAATTCAATTATTATACCGTCAGTTAGAATTTCTTCTTTTCTTTTCCCGTATACGTATATTATATATATATATATATATTTCGTTCCCGTATATAGTACGCGTATTCCCCCGAGAATCTTATAGTTCTCTAGTCCAGCGCACGCATGTTACGTATATATATATAGATAATTTTTTTTTTTCGCGCAAAACAAAAGCATATTGATTCCCTCGAGAAATGTGTTGTTTTTGTCCTCTCGAAATGGATACCGCGACGTACCGTGTACAAATAATAACAATCGATACGTTGTTACATACATATATATTTGGAAGGGGGTTTTAACGCGACCGGGACGTGTACGTAGTCGTTTTGTAGTCGTTACCGTTTGAAAATTTAAACGACCGTAATATATTTATGTATATATATAATGTATCGAGAGAAAAACAAAAGTGAACGTAAACGACTAAATGTAAACGTCGATAAACGCCGATTACTTCGCGAATAGCCGCGATTAATCTATTACGTTATATTTACCGATTCGATTGTTCCCGTTGTCTCATCCACGCCGTCCGTTCGTCGTTCGACTCGAAATGCCCTACGATTGGCATATACGTCCGGGCGCGTAGACAGAATGTAAATTCGTGCGGCGGATATTAGGCGAGTAAAACTGAAAAACGCTCGAACGAATAGCCGTATTCTCCGGCTGTTCGACGTACGTTCGATCGGTACAAATTGAATTTTTTCGTTTTTCGATCACTGGACGCGATACACTACCGGATAGTTGGCGTAAAACAATTACGGGACGGCAAGGCCGTGTGTAGATTCTCGGACGCGGCGTTTCCGTTTGAAACGTTTCTCGTCGCCCGGCGTTAAACGGCCAAAAACGCCAAAACTCGACGTCCGTAGGTTTTTACGTGATCCGACGAAACGCGCGCCGTTATCGTAATATCGTTTGCCCGTGCGCAAGCAATCGCGCGTTTAGAGACGGATGGTTCGGTTACACGGCGGGTAATAGGGCCCGGCGGTATAACGTACTTAGTATACGGAGGGGACGGTGAAAGCGACCAAAAGCAACGGCCGAGGGAACGCAAAACGTCGACCGAAAACGGGTCTGATAAAAGCGACGGGGTTTGGTTTGTACGACGCCGCGGTGTATAAGTGTTTACATAAGTTAAAAAGCTACGAGTAATACGCGCACGCGAAAAACACGCAAATTGATAATTAAACGTAATTATATTTGAATATCGTTTTGTCGCGTCGAAAACGACAAGGCTGTACACTATAAACGACGTACACCGCGTACTTTTTAAGCGTACCGTATAAAGTTAACCGTCCGACAGCGATTTCCCGAGGGTTTTCCAAAACGTAATTTCTGTACTTACGCGAAGTTCTAGCGAATTACGTACACCGACAACGACGGAATTTGTTGCGTCTAAACGAAACGTTTCCCTTAAATTGTAATTAATATCGTTCTTCGGTTCACTCGCACAATCACGGCCAATTCAAAATCGTCGATACCCTAAACGAATACGCCATACACACACACACACACACACGCATACATTTATAGATTTATTTACGTACGTTATTTACCTATTGTCCGAGGCATATTATTTACGATCGATCTTAGTTTTTTCGTTTTTGGTTTCTATACTCACGCATCGTAGTACTTACCTGACTTTCGGTTACACATCATTATTACTTTTTTCTCTCTAACCGTGGGCGGTTGAAAACGTAAAAGAAAAATTAATTTTAGAAATTTCTTTTCTCCGTTACGCTCGCACGCCAGATCGAAGTGAACATTACGAGTGTCGCGATTAATCGACGACGTTAAAAATATCCGAACGATTATCGAAACGTATTACTAAACGAAACGACGAAAAAAGAAATTGGAAAAAAATCGATTCGAACGAAAAACCTCGGCCGATTTCTAACCGTCAAATACAATATTTCGAAAAAGTGAATAGTTCCCGGTTGTTTTTTGTGCGTTTAGAATTAACGAAAATTTCGATTTTAACAATCACAAACCCGACAATATATTAATACGAAGAACATATAACATAAACATCGTTTAATATTCAAACGAAAGCGAAAAGATTCTGAACCGCCCCAAGAACCACCGAGCACTAATCTACGGACCCTTAGGGATCCATGGACCACGGGCGATTAAGGACCCTTGCTGTAAAAAGTATACTACAGCCTTAAGCTATGTCTGATTATGACTGGCGATCGTTATTCGCCGACGGATTTTTGAACGCCCGTCCGTCTGGCAACATTTAATAACAATGTTGTTCCAAAATTGTTGAATAATTTATTAAGACCGGCGCACCGCGCGAGTTTAACGTGTACAAGTTGAATATATTATTATAATTTACATAATTTCGGCTCGAAACGGAAATCGTGAGTAATTACCGTGGTTGTTGTCGGGGGGTGTTGGAAGGAGTTAGTGACGGAGCGGGGTGGGGACGGGAACCGACGAAGACGCGTATATTTTTCTTCGAAAATGTTTCGTTCGTCAATCAAAATCGTCCGTTACACGCGTCCCTTCGCCGATACCTGCGCGCCCACCGATCGGTGGCCGTACACACACACACACACACACACACGTATCGCGTAAACGAATTTCACGTCGGGCAGCCGATGCGCCTGTTTTTTGCCGCCGACGAATGCGGTTCGAACGAACCGGAAAAAAACATTCCGTCGGTCTACAAATATACGCGTCGAGATAATGGTCGTAAATCGACGGCCACGCGTTCCATCGTGTACATGGGCGGCGGTCGTATTATCCGCGCGGCAAACGGTGACGACAAATGGACGGAAAAACGCCGCGGGGAACGCGACCTGTAGGACGGGCTGATGCCGTAGGGGCGGCGGAAATGACTAAGGACCGGCGGATAGTACGGAAGTAGCTAAAATTAGAGCGAGACGTACTCGACGGACGAAGGTGACGACAAAACGTAAACTTCGAAACGATTATCGGCGACCGTTCCGCCATATCGGTACCGAATTCGTTTGTAGGATCGCGCCTACTGCGTGACGAGTGAGTGTATTAACCGTGGGATGTATGGACGACGGACGATATCGCTAACGCGTCGGAACCAAACGGGACCGAATAGGAACGTTTAATAAAAAAAACGCTACGTTTATTCGTCGGTAACAAAAACGGGTTTTTGAAATTTTAATACCTCAGTGTTTTTCGTCTATTTAAAATAACCGCGATAGATTTTACATGTTCCTAGGGCTACGAAAATGCCAAGCGTCAAATTTTTAGCGATTTTCTTTTAATAAACGACCCGTCGTCATCATTGTTTCTTTCCAAATGTTATAGTATTTTACGGATAATATTCCCGACAATTATAATAATAATAATGTATCGCGTGGACGAAAATATTCATCGACGATGTTTACGCTTCGATGTAAAAACTGATAGATCCGTCGTCAGCGTTTTTAATTACCGAATCAGGTTTAACGACAACGTTACGCGATAACGATAATATAGAAAATTTGGCTTTACACGGTAATCCGGAAAAAATTGTAAAATTTCGCGATGATAAATTACAAAAAGAAATATTCTAGTTATACGAAATTATGGAACGATAATATAATAATAATAATAATAATTAATTATATAATTCGTGCCGTGGGATTGTACTAAAAAGCGCGGCTCGTTTACGTCGTATGGGTGAACATTTTGGAAAACTTAGCAACGAGCGAACGAATAATAAAAAAAAAGTACGATTGAACCGAAAACCCTGAACGACGCGAGGAGATTGGGCGAAATTGTTTTATTCCCGAGACGTACGAATCCTAAATGCGCCACCGATCGTCTATAACGGGTTATCTTTACGTATCATATTGTATGGCGAACACAATATGTAGGGTCAAAATTATAATCAATTTGTCCGGGCACGTTCGAGTTTGGAATTATTTGCCCCCCGCGGGAAAATAACGCGAAAACAATTCTCTAAAAAATCGTCGACTCGGAATCGAAAAAACGTTTAACGACAAAAAAACAATACAAATGTTTCGTCTACTCGTTTTCTATACAGTCCGAATATTCGATTTTTATTCATACGTCGTCGATATCGTCGTAATGCGGCCTAACGGTTCGCGTATAACGTATAGTACCCTAAATATATATACATGTGTATCCTTTGATACGGATTCGAGATTTACGAGTAACTCGTGAGCACAGTTATCCGATTATTCTCGGCGTAAAAAACAAATATTAATAACGCGTTATTTTTAAAACCCTTCGGAAACGTACAATAGTGTCCGTATCGCGCGTTTTACGCCATACACGTACGTTCGTCATTACGGTCCTCTACAGGCCTCAACGGCAATCCGTCCGCATTGCTCGCGGGGGAAAAACGCGAGTTGTTTCGATTAAGTAAAAAACTAAACGAGCCGTTCGGTATTAATATTCATATAACGCGCGTAAAGTATATTCGACGTTTACCTAATTACGCTATATACATATATAAATCGTTTTCCTCGTTCGAATAAATATTTTATATTTACGTTTTTTTTTTTAATCGAAATTAAACGTTGACGAATTTCGTACGTTTCTGAAATGTCGCCTAGTCCGGATCATCTCGCGTTCAACCATATTCGTTCCGAAATTTAAACACGTAAACGGCGTTCGTAGCGGGCACGTTACAATTAGGACGCGTAGATATTTGTCGATCCAACGTTGGTCAACGACGAAATCGTCGGTGAAATCTTCCTTGTTCCTAGAGACGAATACTCGTCCGGTTTTTGTTTCGAACACTCGCTAATATTGGGTTATCAACGGCGTACTGCACTCCGTAGTAGTAGTAGTAGTAGTAGTAGTAGTAGTAGTAGTGGTAGTTCGTTTCTTCCTCGACATTTCTCCTAGATGTCGTAAGAGGTGGTTTCTCTTAATCCAATGAACGAAAACCGCTCCAATTGTCTCTGGATTCGGATAGTAATAAATAATAATAAAACGAACTAATAGTTGGTAATCCAAATTGCGAACGCGACTTAAGCCATCCCGGGACTGCGCAAAATAAAAACCGCTCGGCAACCGATTACGTAGTACGTATTATAGTGTCGGAGACGGCCACGGGCAAACCAATCCAACCGACCAACGCGTCCGCGTCGTATTATTATATATATAACGAATATAAGTCAAATACGCGGCGGCGCGGTTTCGCTAAACCGACGAAAATCGGTACAAAGCTCGCTTGTTCCAAAATACCGATATTCCTGGGGATAGCGGATGGGGGGGGGCATAAAACGGCGTCGAAAAAAAGCGTTTTGTATTCACGTTTGTTTTCGTTTTGTATTGTTCGCAGATGCACCACCCGATACAAATGAAGCCGGCCGACAGCGAAAACCGGAGTGGTAAGTAAAAAATCGTTTAAAAACACTCGTCGGCCGGGGGCATCGTCGTTGGACGAGCGTGTCCGCGCGTTAATGATTTGTCAAAACCCCTTTCGCCGGTCACCTAACCGTCGTCGCCTTCGCCTCGATTTCCGACCAGGTCGTCCATCATTCTTACGCCGACGTGAATTTAATCTCCACGACCGCCCAAAAACGCTATACAGACGGGGATAACGTTATGGTATTATGGCGGTGGCGTTACGCGTACAGAACGATCGAAATTACGGCCGAAACCGCGGGAGCGTTTGTGCGAGTCGACAATAATACAACAGGGCGCGCGGTACGCGGAAATTTATTTTAAACGCCCCCTGTCCCTCCTACTCACCCTCCCCAACGACAATTGTCACTCCACCGCCGCCGGAAAACGTACGCATTTTATTGAACAATATATTTCCGTGTACGGATAACGCCGTCGGGGCGTAATAAAATAATAAACCGAAACAAGTTTTCGTCGGAGGGCGCGTGTAACGCGCGCGGCAGCGGCACCGGCTAGGGGACTACGAAAACCATCGGCAGGCCGCGCCGCGACGAAAGGCGAATAACGATTTTGTCGAGCTTTTTTTGTTCGCGTAAAACCGGAACGAATTTACGGTTCCGTTAAACGCGCCGTATTACGACGGTATCTCGCGACTTGGAAGAACGTGTCGACTCGGCCGATTCGCTGGGTCCATTGCACTCGACCAAGTCTGACGGCCGTTAAACGATTTCGATTAGAGCGTTTCGGCGCGTACTTCGCTCGAACGTAACGGGGCGAGTTGATTTCAATAGTTCTCGATCGACGGACGTACAGAGATTTCACCGATCCGTACTCGGCCCCGTTCCGTTCGGAATAACGCGAACTCCTTTATCGCCTTTTCGTAAATTTTTTTTCGGAAAAAAAAAACCGCGAATATCGAACGAGTATTGCGAAAAAAAAGCGGTCACTTTCCAATTTAAAAAATTTCCCCGGAAATAAAAAAGGTAATTTTCGACCGAAACGGTACAATTGAAACCGAAATTCCCTAAGCTGCTTTGTGCGCGTTGAAATTTCGCCCGAGTTATCGACGAGCGGAGTTACCGTGTACATCGTTTTTACAATACGCATTCGGCGCGTAACTAGCCCAAATCATAAATATATACGACACGCGAAATCGACAAGATGTATAGGCGGGTTGAAAATTGTTCGCCGTTGATCGGTGAAACCGGCGGTTTCCGCTGAAAATCGAATGTTCGCGAATTTTCTTTTGTACGTAACTCGCGGCGTGTCGCGCGTTACCAACGATTGGCGCGATTACGATTTTCCAACGACTCGGCGGTAAAGGTAAGCCAACGCTAATCACTCGGCTGCTAAGTACATATAGCAATTATCGCCGGACCAAATAAAAATGTCGCGCGCGATAAAAAAAACAAAAACGAACGTCGCCCCGTAATTTTACGCGATAATTACCGCTTAAGTTCGCGTAAATAATACAATAACGGAAAAATATTCCAACCGGGGCGTCTCGTAATCGATGATATTGTAACGTTATCGGTGGCGCGGTCGCGCGGTATTTTTAAACAAAACCCTTTCGTCTCGTTTTAATTAGCGCGCGTCTGTCACCGAGTATAATAACGTCGTCGACATCGACCTTTTGTCTCGTCGACATTATCCGGTTTATTGAGTACACCGAACGAACCCCTCCCCCCCCATCGGAACTCCGATAATTCATTTTCACTTTACTCCGCTACGTCTTTTTCGCTTAATCGTCGAACAATACCGTTGACCTGTATCGCGGTACTTACAATACTAACGGTATACATCGCCCTTTGTTTCGCCATCGTCTTAACTTTTGTCCGTCAATATATATATATACATATTTATTTACGGAATGGCGGTGTATTTTTTTTACGTATATATATTTACAAAGACGTATTTTTAGGGCGATTCCCGGGTTTCGACCCTCCCCCTGTCATCTATAGGATGAAAAAAATGTTCGTGCACACGGACGAATATAAATTTAATAGTCACATTCGCGAGATTCCGGTACGAAAAATATGAAGCACTAAGGGCTTAATGCCACGAGACTTTGCTACGTCGATATACAGAACATTCGTATTACGTTTATGTATATTTATATTTTGTTACGATAGAGAGCTAAGTGTACCGAGAATTCGTGCGTATCACATTTGTTACAGTCCTTTGATAATCGACATTTAATAAGGACGCCGAATAATTATGAACGATAATTTAGCTTTTAAATTAATTTGTTATGGATTTGTCGTTAATAAATATTTATGAATAATAACAGCGGCGAGATATTTATTACGAATGTTTGTTTTTTAATTTGAATAATATAATTATTATGTCGTGAGTTTCAACGATAATATTATTATTTATCACTGTATATCCGTATTCCTATTAAATATACAAACAATAACATTAATTTAATTACATTTTTGGAAAATTTGAAACACTTCAAAATAATAATTTAATATACGTCACTCTGTATATATATATATATATATTAGAATGCTTAGATGGATGAGTGGGGTGACAATAGAAGATAGGATAAGAAATGAATATATAAGAAGAAGCATAGGAGTAACGTCGATTATGGATAAAATGAGGGAGAATAGACTTAGATGGTTTGGGCATGTTATGAGGAGAGAAGATTCGGAAAGAGTAAGAAAAGTTATGGAATTGAGTGTGGAAGGAAAAAGAGGATGGGGAAGACCAAAGAAGAAGTGGTTGAATACGATTGAGGAGGATATGAGGATTGCTGGTGTGTGCGTGGAGGATGTAGGAGATCGGGCCAAATGGAGGTTTAATCCCAAATAGATGGGATAAGGCGAAGGAAATGATAATGATGATATATATATATAGAGAGAGAGAGAAAGAAAAAAATTTTTTGAAGGAAACGTTTTGTTTTTATAAATTTTAAAGGTAAAATTAACTTTTTCCGTTTATACAACTGATACAATATTATTCGAAACAGACGATGCGCTATTAACAAACGAACAAACGGAAAATAAATTTACGAAATTTCTCCAACGTTCCATTATCTACAGATTAATGTATACCGACACCTAATATATACATATATACTCGTACGTGTATATATATATAAAAATATAATTGTTCGGTGTTTGTTTCTAATCCGAGCGGATTATGAATTACGATATTGTCCGGCGCGTTTGAAACGTTTATCGCGAATAAATATCCCGCAATAATAAACGCAGATTTTAATTCTATTTTGAGTAAAGAGAAAAAAAAATTGTTATAAACCGAGCTTTTCTGTTAATCGTCTACAGCGAATTACTTCTATTTGTTTTAAATCATCACGGTTAGTGAGTATTTAAATGCACTCACTTCCGACGTTCTAGAAATAAAACATTCTTACTAGAATCGATTAGTTTAGCCGTGGCTTTACAATTATCCCACGCTCTTTCGTAATTTATATATAAATTATTCGTTCCCGTATACATATTACGTTCTTTAAATAATATATACAATAACATACAGGCAAGTTGTTCCTATTGCGTATATACACGCGCCTAATAATTACGTACGGTTACCGTAATGTTTGTAGATCTTTCAACGGTTGAACGGGTGTTTCGCTGTTTTTCGATCGATAAATAAATATTTTATAATAACTTAAATATAAAACTATCGCTACTGTTTTGCGCTAATACCGTAATACGTTTAAAACGTTTAAGTACGAATTCGCCCCGCGTTTCGTTGTGCCCCTGAACGTTCCGTGATACTATCGCGCACGACGCGAAGCGTCCCGTTTTGCCTACTCGAACAGCCCAATGTACACACGTTCGTGGCACGGCCGCCAATACGAATATGTATTCCGTTCCGACGTCCCGGAGCTATATACAACCGTAAAGCGGAAAACCCCGGGCTGAAGGCGAAACGATTTTATTCGATTTTGTTTAATATATCTCAGCGCGCTTATTCTCTTTGATTCGTTAATGACGAATATCGCGAACTGCGATTCGTTAATTAACGCGCCGCGCGATTTAATTCGCGAGAAAGTTCGAAAAACTAACAAAACAATATCGACGCGAACGAAACGATTCGGCGCGTGATTATTAATTATTGTCGTTATCGACGAGCGTGCGTTTTAAACGAAATCCACAAATAATACGCGTTGTCGTGCGTTCTCGTTGCGCCGTACTTCCCCTCCGTACCCGAATGGTATACACTTGTCGTTTCCCGACGAACGTATTCAATACAATACGCAAACGCCGACTGCGAATCGGTGTAAACAGCCGTCGTTTCCAACGGTATCGCCGTGTCGTTGTAATAATTCGTTCGCGTACGATTTACACTAGGCGTGAGCGACGCGACCGTCCGAAAACTGTCGCAAAAGAACGTTCAATCGTTCCGGAAACGGTTCGCGACGTCCGAATCCAGACGCACTTAATTCGACGACCGTCCGATCTATTACAACATCCCAACCTCCTCGTTATCTGTTCGATGGCACCTGCCCACACGTGGTTCGTCTGAAACTAAACCGGAGGGGGACGTATCGCGAATTTCGCGTACACACATATACGCCCACGTATGGATAATAGTTACTCTAGTTGAAAAGCTCGGGTTTGTACGTACATATCGACAACGTGTCATTTGACAACAGCCGAGCGTGTAACGCGATTACGGACACGTTTCGCGCTTGACGCGTTTAAATCGTCTAATCGTCTTAGACCGATAAGACTTACGCGTTTCGTGTATAAAGACGTTCGTCGTATTGAAACGATTTCGTTTCGCGCGATAGACCGCCGCTATTTTTCGCGACTGTACGAAACGTACCCGAAACGCAATTACTCGTTGCGAGTTTTTAACTTGAAATTCCTTCCGACAATTCACACCCACATGTATATATATATATATATTAGTCTTCCGAATGAGTTTGGTACGGTTGCGCGCGCGTTGCCAAAAGGAAAAATTCGTTTTTCCGTTTCAACAATCGCCGCTGTATTTATTATCGCGTAAGCTTCCATTTACAGACAATAAACGCAATCGGACGTTATATTATTGTGTTCCGGTAAATACCAGCGGGCGGCGACGCAAGGTCAATATTTGACAAGCGTTCACTTTTGTGTGTTTTATAGAATCTCATAACGCTGGAAAGTTTTCGAAAAATATTGTTCCGTTTATTTTTTCGTAAAAACTTTTCGATCCTCGTCCACTCGTTTAATTCGTTCGCAATTTAATTAACCGTTTTATTCCGCCCGCCGTCGCTGTTATATCCCTCTCGGATTCGATTAAAGTACATAGCACCACCGCCGAGTGCCAACTAATAAATAATACACTAGCGCCCCGAATGTAAGTTGTCCGTACAAAACTATGACTTTTTTTACATTTAATTCCGTCGACGTTCGTCTCCACGAACCTCTAACCGCCTAAACGTTCGAAATTATTTTTGTAATTTTTCCGGGAAAGGAAACGGAACAATTACGCGAACCATTCCGACTGTGCGACGGAGCGCGGAATCGTGAATAAAAAAAACGCGTAAACCGTCGTCGTCGTAAACGAATCGAGCGCGGACGACAAAAACGGAATAAAGTAGTTTGAACGACGACCGATCGGTCTCAAATTGTCGTCCGATAATTTCGTATCGCCGAGCGAACATACCAGCCGCCCACCACCGGGGCGAGTCCATGTAATAATAATAATAATAATATCGAATCCGTTCGGGAAACCCGAAACCGTTTTCGATTAGGACGCGGGCGGACGACCGACCACCTTTCGGGCGAAATTCGTAAAATACGCGGTCGTCGGGCGACCGTAGTACCCGAAGGTCCATTACGTGTGGTTCGCTCGGACGTATCCCGATAATAATAGCGTCGTAATACGTAAAATACGCGGGCGCGCGCGTTATTGCCGCGGGAATTACGGATCGTAATATCCGAAACTAAATTCAGCTCGCCCGGAGAAGCGGAAACTGCGGAAAAACGGAGCGGGCCCGCCCCGCGGGACACGCGCCCGCCCGTGAATTTATTATCCGAATAGCACTATTATATATATATATATATATATACACGTACGGTTTCGCCGTACGTACGTGCGTTCGCGCGGTTATACATTTGAATAAGTGTGCGCGCCCGTCGTCTCGTTCGCGCGTAATATATATTATGTAATAGCCTACGCGCGTTACGATCAATTTCTTTCGCGATACGTCATACGCGGCGGCGTCCAACGACGCGGCGTCCGTCCGGATTAAAAATTAACCAACGAAATACCCGTATGCCGGAGACACGGCGAAAGGTCGGCCGTCCAACTTGCCTCCAACTCCCTCCCCCCCCATTGGCGGTTTTGTGTTCTTATGGGGTGGAAGTGGTATGAACCCGACCACCCGTCGTCTCAGGGCCAGACGTATTTCCGTTTTCCGTCGTCGCGACCGTTTAATCTACGGACGACAGCGGCGGCGGTGGCGGGGGGGGGGCTCGTGATGGCTCTTTGAACCCTTCGGAAGCTCCGCGCGCGTACGTACGGGCCGTTCGAGCGGTCGTAAGTCACGACGATCGCGTTTTTCCGTCGAAACGATTATTACCCGTTATTGTTATTTAAACGTATACGGAACGAAACGCAGGAAGAAACTAAAACCATCGTAGACGGTCTCTCAGTGTTCTCTCTTTGTCTAAAAACGTTTCGCATGAAAAGCAAAAACGCATTACTTACCCTTCTCCGCGTCATACGCCACTCGTGTCCGTCGACTTTTTCCCTATGATAAATGACGTACGATTTCATTACTATTCCCCGTATACCTGCGTTTATTTTATTCCCCCTTTATCGCGATATTAAAGACTCCGCATTTGCGTACGCACAACGTATATATATATATACTCGTTTAAATAGGTATGGCTCATACCATAACGATGTACGTACCCCGAAACCCTTTTTCGTTTTTATTGACATCGGTCGTTGCTTCTTAATGTCTGTCAAACCGAAAATGTGTGTACCTATACCGTTAAGATCGACATAAATTACCGGAATATTACGTATTAGGCGCTCGTAATTCCAACTAATAACTATTTCGATTTTGGAATTTAAATATTTACGCGCTAAGAAACGATTTTAAATTGTACCGCGTGTACTTAAAAAAAAACGATCGTGGCTTATTACGACGTACGGTAATTGTCGACGTTTTAGTCGTTTCAAAATCGATAATTACCATTTTTTGTTTAAATAACGTGTAAACTATACGCTCTCTTATATAAATTCGTCTCTAAATAGGCGTTCGCTTAATAATTACCACACTAATAGAAATAGGAAAAATACCGACACGATTTTCGCGAAAAAAAAAATACGCGACGAGTAATTCGTTAAAAACGTAGAAATTGTCCGCCTAATAACTATCGAACGACAATATCATCGAAATCGCGGCGTTGATAATATTTTGTTGTCGTTACCGGGCGGTTGTACGGAATTCCTTTTTTCCACGTTCCGAGGGTAAACGGCCGATAATTCCGACGGTAGACGACCGTTAAACGGTTTGAACGGAAAGTAGCCCCCAAAAGCGGCGGCGTACAAATATTGACGCGAACATTATCCAAATATAAACCTAACCCACTCCGCCTCACGAGTCGAACGGATTTTTTTTCACCGCGGCCGCCGTCGTTGGTCGTCCGATAGCGCGCGTGTTTGTTTCGGTGCCGGCACCCATTCCGCCGTTCGATCGAACGCTAGCCGACGTCCGGTGTTTGCCGACAGATCCGCGCGTTGGTCTTTTGTTCGCCCGAGGCACGCGTACGATCGGAGGAAACCCGCGCGGTTACGCGTACAATGCCGAGCCGCGTAGTCCGCGGTCACGTAAACATACGGGAACGTTGACGTATTAGCCGAATGTATTCGGGCGTCGTAACGAAACGAACTCGAAGTGGAAAACCCGTTCGTAGTACGAGCGTTTAATCGTCGACGCCTACGACGTACGTTATTTAGCGCGAACGTTTTTGGTATTGGCCCGCGATGAGGTGATCCCGTCGAATTGCTTTCTGGTACTATAAGAGTTAATATTACGGACACGTGGTTTTCCTATGGCGAAAAATTATCGACGACGACGACGACGACGACGTAATTACGTGAATTTTCGCGAGAAAATTCGCGTTCGTTTCGGCAAACGGACGGGTACATTTGCGCGAATTACGAGGCTAAACGGATTCTAATCGAACTCTAAATTAAATAGAAAATGCCCAAAAACGAAATTGCTTCGGGCCAAAGAATCCGTCGGCATTCGCCCTACACGAGCTGCACGCTGTTATTATTTTTCGACAATCCCCTAGTCGGTCAATTAACGCGCCAATATCGGTCATTCGTAAAATACGAAATATTTGTTATGGGCCAGATTCGTAGAGATTCTATTAGAATAAACGTCGCGCGTTTCGGTTTTTCGTACGTAACGGTAAATTTCGTTTTGATTTTACGATACGAGAACGGCGAATTATTCGGCTTTTATATCGAAACGTATCGGATTTTACCATATCGGTTTCGTTCGCGTAATTAAAAAAAAAACCCATTAATAGCCTCGGTATTAACCTGCCGAAAACACTCCTACCATTCGTTTTGCGGTGTTCGTCGATCTTTCTATAATCGTCGCGTTTTGCGCTTTTAATTGTAGAACGTTGTTCGTGTACGGAGTGGTGTGTTTCGGTTTTTACGCTTAGACGCAAGATATTAATATCGAAAGAACGCGTAATGTACAATATGCGTATAGTGCCACTTGTACGTCCAATGTGTTTTAATCACGTCTCACGTACAGTGGATGGTATATAGTTTCTTTGCGGCGCGCTCATTTTGGGCTCCGTGAGTTCTCCTACGCTGTCGGTTTATTTAGTAAACTACCGTTTCGTAAAAAATGTACGACCGAAATTTTCGTTTTTTCGTAAATCGCGCCCCGGCCCGGTTATTTTATACACGTGAGGGCGTGTCTCGGATTTTGTCGAATTTGTTGGCTAAAGGGGAAAATGTAAAGCACCATCAATTTTGCTCGAAACGCGCACGCGGTCAGTTTTCGACGAAACTTGTTTACTTTACGATCGAAGCGAAATTTAACAATAACGTCGGCATATTTTTTTTTAACTCGGAGAAAATGTCGGATACTTTTACGTACTTTTCAAACGTTTGATATAACGAATATTTTAGCATTTATAAGGACGTAACGTTTATAACAAAATATGATAATAGTGAGTGAATAAAAAATTCTACGTTATTCGATTAGATGTTTTCTATTATTTTAATCCGAATAAATTACGACAGTATAATACATTTGTACACAAACGGAAATAAAACTTGTACGTATATATTAAATACGCAAAACGAATTGTGTATCGTATAATTTTTTTATTTATCTAGCGCGCTATTAAAACTATTTTAGAAAATACGTGTTTTCGCAAATATAAAGCAACGTTGCAATTGTAAAAAGAAAAAATAATAAATAAAAGTAATAGAAACACACCTCGAAAAACCCTATAGAAGTTACGTACACTTTATTTGATTTTCAGTTTGTTAAATAATGTGCTGACATATTTTGAAAATTCGAGACTTCAAGAACATCTTTGCGTTGTATAGCAATAGACATTTTTCGACAACTCTTTTTTTTCAATACACTACGTCACAATAACTACACATCGTACACCTTTGTCATCTTTTTACGATAAATTCTTTTTCTAGACTCGTATTTTATTATACGCGTGTGTGTGTGTGTGTGTGTGTGTGTGTGTGTGTGCAATATTTTTTTTCGAATATATTCTCTTCGTGTTCACCGTGTAGTCTGAAACGAATTATTATTTACTCCCTCCCCCAGAAATGTTTATTCGCGACGTTCGTATTTTTGTATATTTATTCTCGAGTTAGGTTTTTCGTAACAAATACGAGAATAATTTTTTCGTGTTTTAACGTTTTCACCTAAAATGTATGCACCGGAAAACTTGCGTCCCGAATACCGTAAATTCGTAGGCATATATTAAATTTAAAATAGACGCGACAGACAACTACAACGGTTTTTTCCCATCGAATATTATACGCGTGTTTCTCGAAATAATATGCCGGAGGAAAAGATACTTTTTTAGCGAGTAATAATATCTAAGTCGGTGTAACCGTGTTTGTATGCGGCAATAAATTGCGCATAAAGCCTCGCGCGATGGATAAATCGTGTGTGCTGTGTCTTTTATTTTTTTTTTTTTTCGCGAACCCTGCAGTCGGGTCTGTAGAAGTATTTTAGGGTCCAAATGACGTCGCATCGACGAGTGCATTTAAAGAGCACGCGTGTTCGCGTAACACGACGCGAGACTAATGGTTTTCGTCCCGTGTAAGAAAATGTTAAAAATCCATTACACGGAGGTTAGTTTTTGCCTTCTGGTCGTGTGTGTCAAGAAAAATCATCCGTCGGCCCGTCGTTATTATAAGAGCGCGCGTTTTTACTTTTAAGCTTTTAAAACAAAAGCGGCGGGATTTTTTTTTCGCGCCGCAGTGGCTTAGTTTTACATTCAGTTCCTTTCAGCCGTTCCGTAGAAAATTACGGATTTATTTTTCTCGTGATAATTAATAACGCGCACACTCTGTGTCCGTTTGCGTACGGTCATTACTTATATTATTATTATACGTTACGTTCGTAATTCGTTCGTAGTCGGAGAACAAATCCACTAACGGTTTCGTCCGTCGAATCGAAACGAAAAACGACCGTACAATAATGTCCGCAATTTATCACGCGTAATAATAACGAATTACTAAGAACGTAGCGTTGGTGGGGTGGTACGTCGTTTCGGTTCTTCGTCGAGATCAATGATTAGTAAAATGGAGTGGTCGTCCTCGTCGTACCTTATTCGCTTCAGTTAAACATCGACCCTTTCGATTATAGTATCAATACGTATACGTTATTATCACGGAAATTTCGCTTTATCCAAGTACAACATTTACGTGTGTGTGTGTGTGTGTGTGTGTGTGTGTGTGTGTGTGTGTGTGTGTGTGTGTGTGTGTATTAGTAGTTACACGTTTACCGTATTAGACACAACGGGAAATCGAAAAACCACGACGTCCGAGTTCGTGTAGCAAATAGCTTGGACGGTTTCGACAGCGGCGACGTGTTAAAAATTGAACGTTTTCCGTCGAACGGTTGTTAAAGGTTAGACGCCGCGGCCCCGTACCCATCAACACCGTTGAATCGCGAGAGGACGTCGAGCGCCGCGCACTGTACTACCCACCGTCCAAACGACGGCGCCCCTCGAACGTACCGGTTAAATACAACGAGTACACGCGTGTTCTCGTTATTGGTTTTTTTTTTTTATTCGGTTTTTAAACATTTTTAATTAATACAACGGAATCCGTATACGAAGTTGGCGTACACGTTTTGCGTCCCGCTATTCGGCGGCGTTGAAATTAATTTCGAATAATTATTATTGTTTCGTTTTCATACTCGTCCCTCCCCCAGTAAACCATACTATACACACACACATACATATTATTGGGGCCTCCGAGGGAAGAGTGTTTCGGAGAGATCGGAGAGCCATTGTGGCGCGCCTTTGACATTGTACCTACACAGTTTTTGAATACAACGGTCTCCCCCCTCGTTTTTCTTTATTGTCCCGCCTCTATTAAAATATTATAACGCACGTATATTAATAATCGCGCGCGTACACGAATACCGTTTTACACTTTGTCAGATCAGACAATCGCCGAAATTGTCGTTATAGCCGTTGTCAACGCGTTCGTATTTTCCGATACACATACGTGTTCTCTACATACAATGCACGTATATACAAATACGTTTACGTACGCGTTATAAATTACATATATATATATATATATATATATATA
>JAIPRN010000105.1:30649-131404 GCA_025469175.1 Geopemphigus sp. TES_GeoC_2020
AAGGTCGTAAAATTCGCACGTACCTGTATTACGTCTACACTGTGTACACACACACACACACACACACACACACACACACACACACATACGTACACACTATCGAAGAAATTCGAAACACGAAAGTTTACGTTCACCGCTCATAGTTGTAATAAATTAGCTCGATTTCGTCGAATAATAATTCGTTTTTACCATTTACTACGTTTGGATTTTCTCGTACGTTATCAGTGTTACTTTACGATACGCCGTGTTTACGTTTCACGTGTGAAACACTTGACCAACGCAATCGATCAACGAAATGTCGCGCGTTAGTTTGAACGTCAATCATCGAAACAACGTTCCTATCGTCGCGGCGATGACGATTATTACCCGGATTACGGGCGAAAATGGCCAATTCGGTAATCGTTAATAAAACTTCCAAAGTCCGACCGACCGCTTCGGCGTATTTTCGAATCCGCCGTCGGTTAAGTATTGATCGCAAGTCTCGGAATTGTATCGATTATGGATTATGAAAACGCGGCGCGCTCGTATTCGTATACATAATATAACGGCCACAGGCGATCCGAATTAAAATCATTTTAAAATGTACAAGTTTAATACTTTGATGGCAGGTAGACTGGGAGCGTTGTAATAAGCGGGATAACTTTAGTTTCGCTCGGTGGAAAACTAACGTCTATACAGCGCACTCGGAACTCATTTCAGAGACTGCAGACTCCGAGATGTTGGCTGACATGTTAATGTCAGATTAAGTTTCTCGACGTCCCTCAGAGTCACCTTTGAAATGTACCGACGACGCCGACTTGTCACTCCTACGCGTTTCTTCCGCCTTTCAACAATGCTTCGCGGAAAAGTTCGGAATTATTCAATTTGCGTACGTCGCGTGTTCTTCGCGCGGAATCGCCATAGGAAAACATCCCTCGTTGGTCAAGTTCAACCGTCGTCGATCGGCGACGTCTCCGGATTGTTTTCTTATTTCGTTCGAAAAACGAATTACAAATTATTATCGATCTCTCCGTATCGCGAATTATTGCGAACTCGTTACGAATACGACGATTCATTCGTAAAAGAAAAAACCGTTCAATTTTCAACAAAAAATTTCAATTTTCGTAACGCGAAACGTTCGGCATTCTCGTAAACCAATCGGCGTTTATGCGTATTTTTTTCGACTTCGCCGACCGTTGTATTACTCGACGTTTATTGGAACGCGAAATTTTAAATGTTTTCTAAATTTCCGTTAGTCGTTATAGACCGAATATTATAAATATAATTCGTCCATCCCATATTGAAGTTTCATAAAAACTGCTGGGTAAACAAATCATCAAACGTGGTTTACTATTTATTGATTATATATCTGTGGTCTATATATATATATATTACCTTTAAACAATGAACAAAAGTTACATATACATATAGAATATGTATAGAGAAAAATTTTCATCCAGCGCGTTTCGTTTCGTAATTAAAAAACTTTGTACTTTTAGTAAATACAATTTGCGTAATGCATAACCTTGAACCTATTCTAAATCATTTCGAGCATAACGATTACACATTTTTCTCGACGGCTCTTTAGCAAACGATCCCACAACGAAATACACGATCGAACGACACGCTACATAATGGCGACATTTTCCCGCAATTAAACCGAGACATTATTGTAATTTATTCGAACGATACCGAATTTCCATAATGATAAAATTATCATAATTTTTTTTCCGTTCGGTATTGTGCTGTCGTGGTTAACTATTTAAATGCATTCGAACGTTACGCGTGCGCTCGCGGCACAATAATACGCGTCACAGAAAATCGATCGACGTCACACAACAACATGTCGTAGTCGCGTTAACGCCGAACGCGAATATCCAATACGAAAGAAATCGGTAAATTCTTCGTGGCGAATAATCGTCGCTGTAATACAAGTTCCGCAGCCCGTCACCGAGTAGTTATAAATACCGATACGAATCGGCGGGGTCTTCGGAATTTTACGTTCGGAGAACAATGGTTTTTTTTTTGGTGGAGGGGAGAGGATTGTCACACGGAATAATAATAATCGTCGATATCCCCGCGCTATTTTCGTGCCGTAAAATGTGGACAAGAACCGTGTGTGTGTGTGTATATATATAGGGCGGAGCATTTATCTTACGACCTGTAAAGTACTAGGTCATCCGATATTGCGACGAATTGCATTAAAATATTTTGATACGCTCGACCGTTCACAATGGTATCGAAAAAAATAGAACCAAAAATTTTTTTCGGTGAAATTCCGCACCGCGCACCGATTTTCCGCCCCGAAGTTTCTTCGAACCTACACGGATTTACCGGATACTCAGAGAGTTGAAACCAAGCCTTATTTGAGTAATAAACTTTATCCAAAACACTTTGCCCCTTCTCATTCACGCGTTCTTCATTTGAGTTCGATGTTTTTTTGAAAAATAACGTACCTATAACGCACTTATGACTCCTAAACACAAAAGACCAATAATTCAAATTATTACCTTTTGTTTTTACCGAGTTATCGTTAACATTTCAGGTTAGCCAATAACTCAACCGGTTCCACACAAATTATTTTTCTTGTCTGTATGACAGATAAGTGCCCTACTTATATATATATATATATACATATAGGATTTTGAATCCAAGTTCCATCATTTGGTAGATCTCGTTGGGCGCACGTTTTCAAATCACGTCGACCCGTTATATTTTCGAAACATTTCGACATTCGCGTGAAACTACGTAACGCTTCGATTTATGGAACGAGGAAGGGACAACGATTTCGAAAACGAAAAAAATGAAACGAAACGGGTCGCTTATGTCCAATAGTTGTGAGACTTGGTGGAGGGGTTGAGATGAAAAACTACCCCCCCCCCGTGTTCTTTTAGTCATACATATTTCGACTGAACGTTGTAAATTGACTACGAATAAAACGTGTATTCCGAGATCTCTGGGCCGAATTCGCAGGGTGGATTACCATCGCCGGATGGGTGGGAGCCCGATACGGTGACAGCGTATTACGATAGGAGTTACGACGTTTACCCGGCGAACACGTGGAATAAAATACGAACACGAACGAGAAATGGATAACCGATCTACATTCGTTAACAACTGATAACCGTGTAAAATAAAACCGAATAGCGCACACGCACGGCAGTGTGGAGGTCAAGGCTTACGTATAGGTTTGGGTAATTCGAAGTTATTTCTTATTTATAGCTCGCCGATAACAAATAGTTATTGACCATTGGCTATGTACCGAAATTTGAAACGAACTCTTGAATTTGTTCGTACTACACGTACTTTATGACATACCGGTCGTCAATTATGGAACTGTCCATCTATCCTTGACCATAGTGTTTTAAAACCGAGCTCGTGTGTGTATGTGTTTATGTATGTGTGTGTGTGTGTATACAAAATATCGTTCTCTAAAAATTTGATCGAAATTTTTTATCGGTTGCTATCGTATGTTGTACTAATTTCGCCTCTAATTTTCGTCTCGGGGCTTCGGAAGTTCCACGATGACTTCACCTACTTAACTAGTCTAAACAGATCGATGATTTTATCTCTTTGCCGCCCCTCTGTCTAGTCAATCGGTTATTTCGAAAATATTTCGTATCGCTCAACTAATAAATATAATATATTACGGCTCGAAAAAACGTCCGTGGTTTTATTCGGCGATTTTAATTTAAAGATGATAATTACAATTTGAAATTTACACAAGTATTTAATAAATATCGTACTTCGGTTAAATGTCAGGATATTTCATCACGCTATATTTAATTATCACGTTCGTTTACGTAAATTATTTATCGTAAGCGTCAAATATTTGCGTCGTTCAGTCACAGTTGTTCACCGTTTTGTTACGAATTTAGTTTCGAAAATAATCTTTCGTTATCCCACGGCTTATTAACGCGTTCATTAGACTCTACGGTGTTCAATGCCGGGAAATCACTAGCTAACTTCGGTCGTACCGAAAAACTTCGAATATTATTTTGATGGTTCTACGCTAGCGGAACTTATGTATTTACGGTTCGAGAGTTTCATTCTTGTTTTGTTTGACCAATCGTTCTTCGAATGATTCGGAAAAAAAACTTCGTCCGGAGTCACGTATATAATCACCGCCAAGGTTTGTTCATAAGCAATAATCGTCGTTTTTACAAACGTGTAAATTCAATACTCGGTCTAATACGGTCGTTAAATTTCCCATATTATAAATGCCGTATGAACGGAGCGAACGAACTATTATTAACTATTATTCGATGTGGGGAGTATTTATTATTTCCGGTAATACCGTTTTTCTCGGGAAAAGAATCGAGACTTAACGGCCGTCGGCGGTTACCTGGTCGTTCGAATATTGACCGATCCAATAATACCGCGAAAACTCTATACAAGTTGGATACCACAAGTACGACGCGTCCGCGTATACACCGGCGGTAGGTGGTCCCTATCCCCTGAAGGGCTGAAGTAGCGTTAACGGATGGCCGGCCGACCGTTTCGGGCTTCGGTTAGACCCAACGGGGTCGAGTCGTCCGCGTTTCGTGTCTCATGGGTGTGAGGGGGTGTGAAAGGAGCGGCTGCGGATAGAACGTGGATTGTCGAACGACGACGCCGAGAGTGCGGAACATAGGCGCGACAACGGCCATTAATAATAATAGCGCAAATCGGCCGGATTGAACGACGCGGGCAGCGCGCGTCGACGTACGCGACGTATCATCATGGCGTTTTGTGTGGCGCGCGTGCGAGTGTGTGCGTTTGTGCGCTATTGGTGTGCGTGCGTGACGCGTTCGTACGTGCGGGCGCGTTCGCCGCGTACGTGTCGCGGTGCGTGCGCGATACGCGAGCGCGGCGCGTGGTGTATGTGTGTATGTGTATGTGTGTGTGTAAATGTGCGCGCGCTCCGAGTGTATGTGTGTGTGTGTGTGTGTGTGTGTGTGTGTATGTGTGGCGCGCCGCTCGCGTTATTATTATTATCGTCATCAACGTTACTTCGTTTACAGTCGTCAGTCCTGTGTGTCGTGTTACGTGTTCGTGTGTTTCTCCGTTTTTATTTTCGTTAATTATTCCCATTTCTTTCCTACCCACCCCACCCCTCAATATCCGTGTCGATCTCGATCGTCCACGAATATTTTATAATTTTAAATATATCCATCGGTGTGTGTTGTGTGTACTCGTCGTTTTTTCGTTCTCGTTCGCAAGTCGTCCGTGTGTTCTTGTGTGTGTGTGTGTGTGTGTGCTTTTGTGTATGTGTGTGTTTCGTTTGTCTTATGTGGTGATATAAGCGCGCGTCCGATATTATATTGTAATATCGTCGTCGTCGCGTTTTTTATTTTCCACCCCTATCCGCTATCTTTCTCCGGGCAAAAAAAATCCCACCGACCCTTTCCGATCGATTTCCCTTTGCCGAAATCGCCATTTCGGAAAACCCGACAACGCGCGCGCCGGCCAGCGCGTTATCATCCTCGATCACCGTAATCCGCCGACGACGCCGCGACACGCCTTTGTCGCACACGATGCCGTACGCTTCGCCTGGTGAGTGTTTTTGTTGGTTTTCTTTTTTCGTCGTTCCTGTACGAATTACGACATTTTTAATTGGCGGCGATTGGTTGGGGGGTGGTGGAGGTTAGGTTAGTTGTGTAGTGTTGTACGTTTCGACCAAAATGGTTATTGTCCGTCGAAATTGTGACATCGCGTCGGGTTTCCGGGGCCAGTTTCTCCTCGCGACCCTTCAACGTCGTCGTATCTCGTGACTACGGTATTGTCGGTCGGCGGCGCGACCTTGGACCGTCCGAACTTGGGTCGTGGTTTATTAATAACATCGGGAAACCCGAACGACCCGCGAAATGTTCGGACCACCGGACGAAGGAAACACGACCGACATAATGACGGCTGTTCAACGTTATCACTACGCGATTTATACATACATATATGTGTGTGTGTGTGTGTATGTAATCTACGGCGTTTTTCTCGTCACCGAATTTGGATATTCCGGTCGTGTTCGTATTTGTAGTCTCGTGGTCGACTCGAATCGAGCGTACCTATGGATACGTGGGAGGGTGTGGTGAGGGTGATATATTTTATACGCTCAAGGCTGACGTAACGTTATTACGCTCGTTCCTTGAAATTTCCAAGTTTCTCTAACCGTATATCCGATTTAACACGTTCACGATGCGGGTGTGATTATGACCATCGGGTTTGGGGGGGTTGGGATTCGTATAATATTACGGACAATAAATTATGATAACGGTTTGTTCTAACGTCTTATAGAGTGGATCGGTTTTGTTTTCATTGGCGCGGGTGGTGCGTGTTGCGTTGACGACAATAATAATAAACGTGAGTTTCTCGGTTTCGCGTCGAAATCCGTTCGTCGTGATCTGCCGACGAACCCCGTCTCCCCACCTACACTTTAAAAGACGAAACTTCATGGGTTTTTTTAAATATGTTTTCAGTTTTAAACGTTATTGTTTTACCGCGAAAATCGAAATACTTTCAGCCAGTTTAAGGGTATTTATATAATTTTTGGGGATTTTTTTTGAGGGGGAAAGCGACTTGTTTATGTAAATATTTATCATAACGATAATTTATCGCGCCCGAAAACATTTTTATCGTTTCACGTTTCAAATACGAGCGTGTAGTTGTTGATCATTCAAATCGTTTATACAATATATGTTTTCGGAAAACGTAGAAGATAAAACTATGCGGTAATGTGTCTATGAATTTAAATCGTTTTCATCCCCCTCTCGAACTTTTACCTTGCCTTTATCGTTGTTTACGATTGTTAAAATTGACTAAAATAATTCGACGATTTCAAAAGACGTAATTATAATATTCTATTTTATTTCGTAATCCAGTTTATTTGATAATTAAAATTATGAATTATGTAATATATAATATAATTATGAACGGGAATCACGGCACGGTTAGGTAGTAGTTATTATTGAATCGGATTTTAAATCTTGTCTCGGAATAACCCGCCAGTTTGTAGGAGCCACTATATGTTTAAATTGATATCGAAATTTCCTAAAATAAATGGACGAACCTTATTTAGTGTTGTTTCCCCGTTCGTGCCTTTCTACTTAGTTGATTAGTTAATTTTATTTGAAAATATCTCGAATATTTCTCGTTTAGTGAAATAGCTAAACACAAAGAGACTGGGAAATGAACAAAATCCAACATGTAATGACTGATGTGTACATTTTGTATGATATTTAGTAAAATTGACAAATCTCATAAAAATAATCGCGAACACTTGTGCAAGCAACAGTTGGGCGTACCTTTTGTTATTTTTTCGAATAAATACAATACGGGTTTACAGTTTTAAGGTGAAAGTTTAATTACGTATAATTTTTATTTGATTTTCGTCGTATGCAGTTTTCTTAAGTGATTTCGTTATGTAATTAATTTTTACTAACGAATGTTATCAAGGAAAATAACCTAGTGATTTCCGGTGACGTGTGTGTTAATTCCGTCGTATCTAAATCGATCAATTTATCGAACACGATCATAATAAATATTCGTTATTGTGTGTTATTAATACACTTAAACTACAATAATATCACTTACGTTTCTCGTCACGTTTTAAGTGATTGGGTAGGTATGTTGTTTATAAATAACGTCGTGTAGAAAAATCTTTTTCGGACATTTTTTTTATAATTACGTGGATATGTGTATAGGTTGGATAATAAAAACGTATTGATTTTTTCGTCCCGTTTTTTATTTGTTCTATTTACTGTTTACAGTTAATAGTGTGTCATTAGATGGTACGTTAAACAAACTGAACAAGCAAAAACTTTGTTATGTGCTTGCAAATGGTAAATAGGTAGTACCCATCTATAAATAAAACAGAAAACAAACGGCCGAAATTTGTTATTCTTAAATTATTGTCTTTAGATGGATATATCGCTTAGTTTCTAAAATAATTTTATATTTGAAACTTCGAAGTATGTATCTACTTGTATTTACTTAAATAATGACTTATGTACGTATATCGATTGTTGTTCGTTGTATTTGTACAAAGCTAGTGTTACCGTTCAAACGTTTGCTATTTATTATTGAAAAGTTTTATATCGCGCATATTCCTAAAATTATCCATACGTTGAAAATTTTAAGTTATACGTTCGTTCGTACATTCACATTTTACGTGAACCTATTATAATTGCACTTCCGTTTGTGGTTTTAAATACCTATTTGAAATTGTGTCGTTTACATTTGGATTTGAAATTGAATTTAAATATCCCGTTTAAAAATTTAAGGGTCAAAAAATCTGTTCAATTGAACAACAGTAGAGAAGAATATTCTTGATTTAATTTTTGTCAATCGACAGATATAACCATGGATCCCCGCTAGAATTCTCATTAAAAATATATTTGCAAACATTTACAATTAGTCTGAAATTCTATAGTATTGCTTTTTACCTATAAAATATATTTATGTTTCTTTACTATATTCATGTAGCTACGCATTTCTAGTATTAATAATTTGCGCATATCAAATAATGAACTCACGTTTTTTAGAGTAATTTTAAAACTACGTCGTGTTATTTGTATTTTGCGTTAATCATGTTGAATTGTAACCATTGTAACTATGAATCACGAATGTGTAATCGTTGATCCAATATCGATGGAAAAATTATAGTAGTAAATAGTTATTTACAACTATTCCTACGAGTAGGAATATCGAAAAATATAGAGTAATTTAGATTTGTTTATTTATCATTTTTAAATCGAACGATCTTCAAACAGTCTTTGTTCTTGCCCTTTCCGTTGATAATTGTAAATTAATAGATTATTTTTATTGGGAGATTACTCTTTTATTTATTTAAACAATGTTTTTTTTATATGGATTCGATTATGTTAATTTCATATTTATATTTTTTGATTTTGGCGTTTATTCCGTACTAAAGTAAATGACAGAGGATTATATCGATATTGTTCGTAAAATGTTAAATATTTTCCATGAATTTACTTCGTCAAATAATAATCTAAACGCCTAACAATTAACAATGATGTTTATTTACGTTGAAGGTTAATAATAAAAATGCCCATAATTTGTGTTTGTTAATCATTAGGTAGATTAGATACATAAATGTGTACATTACGTGATTATAAATAAAGCTGCTGTTATTCGCGATAATTATTAGTACATTTTTTCATTCATTTACTTAGTAGGTAAATGTTTTATTGTTGTTGAGTAAACAACAATAATTAATACGAACAGCGAACGTCTTAATTTGGGATTTTTGTTACACCGAAAAATTCCGTTTCGCGGCGAATTATTTTAATTGTTAACTCCAACAATTTTAAATTAACAATGGAAATAGTAACTTGGTGGCCTATAGTATATTTAATTTTTATATCCGATTAATATAATGAATCATCGTTATAATATTCGTGTTTTATCTATGCGTTTAGGAATATCAGTAGATATAACTTGGACTATCGACTGGGATTTAATACACGATTTACGCCGAAATTATCGTTGTGTAAAAAATTACACGTCGAGTTATTTACAATTTACGAATACTAAAATAATAGGTACGACTTTTAATTTCGCCACTGTGGTTGGTAGTAGTGCTCCAATTTCGTTTTAACATGCGAATCGTAAGAAATGTGGGTTTGTTGAAACTGGAAAACTGTTTTTGACATCCCCTTCTATTTTTGCCCTCATAATTTATGTTATCTTTTTTAGACGAATAACTTTGAATAGACAGTTTAACGAGTTTAGATAAATTAAATATATTATACGTGTTGTATGTTGTATGTCTCGGAGTTAACTGCGAACTTTTAAAACTTCGTGATTATTTCCGAACGTGGTGTTTTGTGTAGACGCCGCTCGACTAAAATTATTCGAATATTACATATAACCGTGATTCAAAATAGTTATTATTCATAATATCACGTCATTTATGACAATCATGCTGTAAAATGTATTTACTATATCTTTGTTATTCCGGTACACGCATTAATTTTCATACAATACTCGATTAAATCGGTCATGAACCAAAAAGTTTGTTTTTTTTTCGCCGATTTATGTTTTCATTTCCGTTGCCTGTATTACAATTAAAATAATGCATATTTAAAAACCGTCGTATTTTGTTCCTTTTTCGTAGTAGTGTTGCGTTTGTGAATTGTGATATATATATATATAAACAATATCGAAATAGTTGATAAGAAATATCTCTTTCGTCGTTATAAAATATATTAACGTAGTGAGTGTGCGCTCTGTATAGTGTACGTAATATCAAGATAAAAAAACGCGGGAAGAAAACATTTGATATTCGAAAAGTAACGAATCCCTTACTCCGATAAGAGAGGTTTTATTGATTGGTTCTTTTGAACGTCGTAAAGCAGTGTCATTGACACTGCGGGACTATGAAATAATATGTGTGTGTATGTATATATATATTTAGGTAGAAAAGCTCGGCCGACATACGTTCCTTTGAAAGAAAGGAAAACGTGTAATAGCGAACCAAATAAAAGCGACGACGCCAAATAAAATGTTATTATTTCCGGCCGACTATCGTAATACCGGCGCGCACGACTAGCGGTTTTTCTTTCGTATCTTATATACTGAGTGTATTTTCCGAGTATTTACAATCGGTTTCCGGAACCGGTTTCGTCGTTGCCGCCGTTGTTGTGTTTTTTTTTTATTCTCCCCAACTAATCGTCAAATTCGCGGCGTACGTTTCGTCGTTTTAAAAGTGGGCGATTCGTCGTTGTTCAAACGAAAAAACCGAACTCCCACCGTCCCTCGAGACTACGAGGCTGTGTCTTCTTTCTCGTCATCGACGGACGGCGGACGATCGCGCGAAATCCGTCGCGTCAACGTGACCGAAACAATATAAAGCTTAATGACTGTACGCCGTCGTCGCCGCCGCCGCCACACCGTCGGTGCTAGTTCGCAGTTGCGTGCGAGCGTTTTATGTGTGTCGTAAGTACGAGTTTACTGATAACACGGCGTATGTGTTAAACGCAGGTAGTAGTAGTAGTAGTATTCGTCCATAATAATAATAATAACAATAATTATAATAAACACTGCTGACGACTACGCGCGCGTTTATAATTATTACCTAGTATTGTATATCGCCGCCGTGCGGTATTTAGTAATAGTAAGTACTTACTGTACGCGTTTTACACACACTACGTACGCAGGTGACACACATCCTGTCGGCGGCCGACAGCTCGCGTGCGCGCGCCCGTCCATGAATACTAATAAACGTCCGCCTGCCGTCGTCGACCTCCTCGAACACCGTCGGCCCGTTTGGCGAATACGTTCCATTCCTATTCTCCTCTTCTGTTCTTCGTCATTGCGTATCCCTTTTCTCTCTCTCCCCGCCGTCGCCATACACACTCACACACACCTTTTCCGTCTTGTTCCATCGTGTATTTGTCATCACAGACACATAATACGGTCGTGTAAGCTTTAAGGCGGTACATATACACAGTTCGTCGTATCTCATAGCGCGCAAATATATATCAAAAATATTTCCGAAGTAAGTAAAAACGACTCCGGTCGTCAGTTTCATTATATTCGGATATTTTTTTACCGTAGTTTTTTCGAGTTTTTTCATCCAACGGTAGTCATTTTAGACTTGAGTTTACTTCTTCTCGTCATTTTCTCTCTTTCTCTCCAGCGCCCGTCGGATTGCGAAAGCTAAACCGCTCGAAGAACGCCGCAATGTTCGTCGTCGTGTTGTATACGTTCCACTTCGGATTTTTACGAAAGTTATTGCGTATACTCGACTATAGGCTTCTATTCTCGTCTAGATACACACACTATAGTGGCGAGAAAGTTGTATTTATATCTATTTATTTTATCATATATCTATTTGCCATTTGACAAACAAACGTAACGCTTCTATATAATGTTTAAGGCCTAAATAACCGACAAACTCAATTGAACCGGTAATACTCGTTATATTTGAATTTTTCTCAATTTTAGTCGTTTTATGCCGTATTTTAAACGTGTATTTAGGAGTGTTCTGGCATAAACGAATTAAAAAATAAATAAATGTTCCATCAATATGCTCATCGATATTATTTTTTATTATTATATTTACACAATTAACAACTATACCTATGTCGTTCCTATTCTGTATACACATAGGCATACATATATCATACACACGTTTTCAAACCATGAAAAATTCAATCCTTCGGGGACATTATACTCATAACAGGGTTATGCGTACAGTATTTACATAATCTTCTTATTTTTCGTCCGACGTATTTTTTTTATACTTTACGTAGTTTTCCGATAAATTGTTATTCAATGCGAAAATGTTTACCCTTATTACGCCGTCAATAACTCGCTCGTGTCCGTTTGTTTTTTATATTTGGTACAAAATTTCACACGTACCATTATTGTGTCATTCACCTTTTCCTCGCTTACGGTTATAATGGTACATTTTTTTTTCGGAGTCACCCTTTGACCACCCTCCCAGTTATAATTTTTTCCACTTGTTACTCATTTTTTATTTAGCAAATACACAAACATATTGCCAATTTTAGATTTATTTTGTGCACAATTATTTTCAATAGTAAATGTTTCATCGAGTTATCTATATTACGTTACTTCAAAATATTTTTATCGTTTAAAATTGTAATAAAGGTAAAAAGAAATAATTTTAATACCATGTTCATATAATTTATTTGTTCCTTATTCTCCATAACACCAAATCCACGATTAGACTTTCCGTATAGTTTTAATTAGATAAGACAAATTATACGGTATTGTGGCGACATATATTACATACAAACACATATTCAAGACGTGGAAATAAGAGGGTTAATATTTCATTGAGTGTATAGGATTTAGAGGAGATTTCTGTAAGGAGAGTGAATTATTGTTGAGTTGTCTACTTGTAAAGGTTCCAATTACGGTAGTTGCTCTGTATATTAATAATGTGTATATTAAGATAAAATTATTAATAGTATTCAACATGACATTTAATTTGACATATTTTATGTTGTCATATATTTATCATCACCAATAAATAAGTATAACGATATATGTGTAAATATTTTCATTCTTTAACGAAAGGATTTTCGGGATTGATTTCCTAATAAACAAAATACTTTTATTTTTGCTAACTACCTTCCTACTTCCATTTTTCGTCTAAAAATTCAAATAACGATTTTTGAAATTGTTTTTGTCTTCCGTGTCTCGTTTCCGGTTCATGTAAATTGCGTTTGTGTCTCATTCACCATCGTACTACAAGTGTATAATATCACGTGCACGCGGGTGTCTAATGAGAGAAGTAGTAGTAGTCTCTTTCAACTGTGTTTTGTGTAATAGTTATACTTCCGAAAAACGTATACATGGATGTTTCAAATATTCATATTCACGTTCCGATTTAGATTGTGTAATGGGTACACAAATATACACTCGTCGTTTCCTGCGAAAACAATAAATTATACGGTGTATTCACATTTTGCTAGAGTACTTCTACACGAAATACATTTTTGGAGTTTTCTATTTAAATTCTTTAAAATCTGAAACGTCTTGTGTCCACAATATGTTCATTGCCACGAATTCGAATATCGCGTTATCAAAATGAGTTGACGATATGTTTGTGTATATATATATATATATATATGTGTGTGTGTGTGTGTGTGTGTGTGTGTGTGTGTGTGTGTGTGTGCGTGTGTGTGTGTGTGTGTGTGTGTGTGTGTGTGTGTGTGTGTGTGTGTGTGTGTGTGTGTGTGTGTGTGTGTGTGTGTGTGTCCAAAATTTAACCTAACAAAAATTATGTTAACTATAAATCGTAGTTCATTGATTTTTTTTTCATTTTCGCTGTTCTGCATTGGCCGAAGTCCGATTCGTTCATTTCCAATCCGATGAGTAAAATAACGTATTGGGAATTTCACGATTCTCCGTCTATTTCTGAAAACACATTATCAAATGATGTACGATAGTTTTGAAGTGATTCTAACCAGTGCGCAGCGGTTGTTTCTGGGCTATATTTAACAAACCACATTGAATTTTTACGATCGAACTAATGCATATGGGTTCGCCAGCCAATTTAAACATGAGCCTAATTTAGTACTCTCATACCAATCTTATATATAATATACAAATATGTAAAATGTGCGGACGTGTTAAAAGTTTACTGGTGTTGCGGTGCGCGCACGCGCGCGTGTATTCCTTTTCGGTTTTACGATTTTTCAGAAATAATCCCAAACGCCATCGCTACTAAAAATGTTTCAATGTTATTGGTATAATCTATTTACATTGTGGCGCTGCTCAACTGCTTTCTATATTTACAAACAATTGGCAATAATTGTATTTGAAAAATACACGTTTCTATTGTGTTCGAACTGGAACTTTTTCGGTTTTTTTTATAGAGGATACCACATATGTTTCTGTAGAATACTCGGAATTAAGAAATTAATATCATTTTCAAAACTTATTTTCAGAAAAGGCGATAAATAAAATTGTTTTTAAACACGGACAATATAATAATATAATATACCGAAGAAAGTTTGAGTCGTTTGAAGACAAAAACAAATTTTAAACGTGCTTTGAATTTAAATACATTTATTCGAAATGGCGTACTTTTGAGATGGTCATCTTTTGTAACTTGCATATTATGTATTCTTTTATTTTTTTTAACGTACATCATAGTTGCTATATCATATTTTTTGTCATCGTCAGCATGACTTGATATGCAAATCACTCGTAAAAAGTCTGGATGTAAAACTTTACATTTCACATAAGAAATCAATTGTAGAAGCTATATCTAAGTATAATATACTTTTTTATGAATTTTATTAAAGTGTTCTTTTTTGTTTTATCTTATTTCTTTCGTGTATTAGTTTACATTATCAGTATAAAATTTAAGTTTTTAAATTAAAATTATGCATGTTTTTATATTTCTCAATTTGTATGTCTTGAATATGTAAATAAAAAATATGTTCAATAGTAATAACTTTGAATAAATATTATAATTCTAACAGATAATTTTGACATAATGTAAATAAATATTTCTAGTTTTTAATTAAATAGATTGTATGAGACAAATTGGCTAGTGTATATGTTAATATTATGTTGAAAATTTGGTAAAAGTAAAATAAAGAGTTTTATGAATAAATAATGAGCAAGTTACCAAATTGAATTATGTTTTTATACCTATTAATTTCAATATATTAAATACTTGGCAGTATTTTATAAAAATGCTAACTCACGAACATTATTTTGGGTGTATTAAGAGTTATAAAACATTCGTTGTTCAATGATTTTTAATTATTAATGAAATAATAATTGTTGCTGTAAACGAGTTAAACTACGGATTAAAAATGTTATAAATTAACGTTCAGAAAATTGCTGTTTTAGTTTTAGTAATGATTCTGGGTTAATTGTCTATCGCTCAAACATTTCGATGTTTGGAATTTCTTTTACAGTTGTAGAATTTATTTTAAAACGCGTTGTTCTTTTATTCTCCGACCACACAATTTGGGGTAAGATTACAAGTTGATTGTCTTTAGATACTTAAATCTTGTATACATTTATAGCTGGGTAGATAAACGGTATATGTGGCTGTCTAATTCAAAAAATACTTACCCTTAAGGTTGTGTACACCGAAATTACCGATATAATGACACGCGTTTAGCGCATTATATTTGGATATCAAATCGAATCATTTATATATCGTGTTCGTTTATATGTCTAGTTTTTATTTAACTTCTCAAAATATTTCATAAATGCAAATATATTTTTAAATATTTACTAAATTTTAAAATTAAATATAGGGCTATATATTATAATTTATAGTACATAGATCCAAAAGTTTCACACGAACAAATAAAGTAATCTTGTTTGGAACTTTTCTGTCCATATAACGTTTATCAATTCACGAGTATACATTTTTCGAATAATAGCTATACTGAACTATACATTTAATCGTATACCATATACACCTACGCGTAATATTTCGTTTTGGTATTTTGTGTCACTCATGATTTGTATACATTAATATTGTTTAATTTGTGAATGAAGGTGGTTGACCCCCGGGGGACGTGTTAATTTTTCACAGAATTCGCTTGCACGCGTGCATTTATTTTATAAAAAAAGTACTAACTGTAAATCAAATAACGTTGCTCGTTAAAATTCGAGCTTATGTGTTTGTGACGTTGGCTGAATATACAACTATTACAACTTAGTTATTGAATAAAATGGTTAAAATTATTAATTGTAGTAATTTAAACGTTTTTCTCTCACTGATCTTCTCTCTTTTCCTTTTCCTCTGACCACGTGCTTTTCATACTAATAGTAATTCTTTTTAGTTTAAAATATAAAAGTATTTATTTTAATATTAATTTTAAAATTTTTATTTTCTTGAGTAATTTTTAGAACAAAAATCCACGTTTTTAATAATTACTACTTTGTTTGTTTTTAGATAATCGATATTTTTCAAAATGTAATAAATTATAAACCTAACGTCATTTTATTATTACTCGTTCATTGTGTTCTTTAAACTTACGATTGTACGCGAACTACACGCAACCACAAAATGGTTTGGTGGCAACGTTAGATACTAAATCTTGTTATCTGATATTGCTATAAAGTAACTTTTTTATTAATTTATCTTACGCAAATATTTATATTGCAGTAATAAGTAAAATACTCGTATTTTTATAAATTATTAATGAGTAATAGATAAGAAAATATAATTTCGGAATATTCGTGTAAGGATTAAGTTTTAAGTCTATTTTTAACGCAATTATAAATATGATTAACACATTTTTGATTATTATAAATAGATAAATGTAACTAATAGTGATGCAACTAATGCTAAGATTTTGTGTAAAATATTAGGGACACTAATATATTAAAAATTAACTTTTATTGCGTTATAAAATTGGTGGTATGTATTTAAAGTATTAAAAAGAATAATTTGTTTAGTAATAATATTATGACCACGGACGATTTTATTGATATATTCATTTGTGTTATTATAGAGTACATATATTCTATTATTGGTCAGTGAAGAACATATTATTTTCTCTAAAGTGCCGTTATAATAAAAATAGAAACGAATCCTGAAAATTTCATTATTCGTTTACAGTGAATTAAAATAATAAATAATTTTGGATATTAATTTAATTACTTTTATTAACGTTGATAGTTTGCACAACTAAGTGATTTTCGTTATTATCAATTAAAATTTAATATTTATATACATTACGTAAATCTGAATTAATTATGTAGGTGTTATTATTTACGAATCAAAATAATTGTGTATTCGCAATAGCTTTACTTTTAAAAAGGTCCATTAATTTATATATTTTTTTAATAACTAGTAAATACACTTATAATTTTCATTCCGTAATTATTAGAGCTCAGAATCGTGTGTATTATGTGCGTATATGTTTGTACTGAATGTTGAAATGCTCGCCATATTGATTTAATAAGACTAAAAATAAATAATTAAATAAACCAAATTTCGTATCGAATATAATGCATATTTGAAGAATTGAAACATATTTGATTGTGAACGCGTATTTGATAATACGTCTATACGTTCTTATTTTTCGTAACAAATATAAACATACGAAATATTACACGTAAATAAATAAGGTACCTATTATTTATGATATTTTAAATATGTAAATATTAATCGTTTTGTTATTTATAATTAAAGTTCGGTTTAATTTTTAGTGTTTACACAAATTACAAGGAAATATTAGGAAATTGTTAGGTTTAAATTAACATTATTTTATTAAATTTGAACAAGTAGTATATTGTTTTCGTTGTAATTGGCATGATTATAGTGTGTGTAATTCCGGACTCCAAGTTGTATTTTAACTTCTACATAAGTGTAAAAGTGTTTAAGTGTATAAAAGTGTTCTACATAAGTGTTTCATTTAAACGAAACAATTTCAGTGTATATTTATTCCATTTCATTTTGAACGATAACGAAAAAAAACTGAGATATTGATACGATTATTTCTTTTATTTACCGCATTTAACCATGAACATGTCAATACACTTATTTCTGATTTTCGGTGGTCCTATTAAAATAATTTTCTTGGAAAATAAATGTTTTACATATAGACAATTAGCCGTGTAATACATTGCATGTTTAGAGTTTTTCACGATATTTGGAATTACCGTTTTAACTAAAGTAACGTCTGGATAATGTCAAATGCTATAAAATCTCGTGGGTAGTAATCCCTAGTCCCCTTCCTAAATTTCATATATTCCCGATTCATATTTGGATATTTTGTGTGACCGTTTAAAATGTTATCACTGCACGTGGAGGATGTCATATTTTTATAATGGCTCTTTCCGAGTTATCTTTTCCCCCATACTCTTGCTCGGAGGGACAGAAAAAAAGATAAATGTCCTTCACATTAATATGCGGGTCAGTAACATAGTACAGATGGTTTTTCCCTGCTTTTTACATATTGTTTTTTAATCGGGTATATGCGTGCGTGTGTATTATATTTTTACTTCCCAACTACATTTGAATAAAATGTTATAATTACTCATTAGACATACATACAATTAGTTATTTTCTCGTTTAAAAAATACAAAACGAGATAGTTTTGACTGAGATTTTGATATTAGTAGTACGATTGAATTTTTGTACTTAAATAGTTTAAATAATTATTTAATGAAGTTATTGTGTACATTAACGTTTAGTAATTATTAATATTTCATATACGTACACTTTTCTATACGTGAAGTCTATCTTATGAAATATCTTTGTTGAAAACATTTGTCTATATTTTCTCACTTAACCGTGAGATAATAATTATTTTTTGAGATATTGTATTTTTAATTTGTACAGTCTTCGCGTATAGAATATTATTCCTGATGTTTAAAAACCTAGCAAGACTAATTTTTGCTGTGCATATTGTACTAAAGAAATATATTGAAAACTTTATTTTATTCATTGTTGCAAAAAACATTTCGTTGTCTTATTTTCTTCATGGTTTTTTTTTTTTATAATGTAAGCATTAAAACGTATACGTGCTGTGTTATATTTGTAACACATGCACTATTTATTAGCTCCATAGTAAACTAATGATAATTCAGCGTTTCAGTTGTTTAAGTTTTATAAAAATGTAATGACACGTCATATTTTTTACTTTTGAGCGTGGAATTTTGTAATAGGTTCTGTAAAAATATATAAAGTTATGTGTTTACAACAATTATAGTTTTTAGTTTTTTCAATATTGAGTAAATGTTAAAAACATACTAGCGATTTTGAATTATATGTTTACATTTAATAAACACGGAGTCTAAACGACGTTATGTTTAGAATGCGCAAAAATATATGATACTAAAATAATTCATAATTTTGTATTTAGGCCATCGGTAATACTCAGTAGTAAGTACGTGTTAAAATTGAATCCAATATTAGACGTCTATTTATAAATAAAATCGTAATTTTATTGTAAAGGATAAATCGCAGTAAATCCTTGCCAATATTATTTTGTTTCTAGTTTAATGAGGTATTATTGTGTTTTATAAAAATAACATTATTTAGTAAATTTTCGTATTAGGTTTTGAAATTGTAACGTGATTAAGATCGCGTTTTGTTCAATACAATAACAGCGTATATATGTATAATAAATTCATCTTGCTTATTTTACCTATTGGTTGTTCCGCAACATTCTTAAAATCCCTCCTACTCAGTTATACAAACGAACGATATGCGAGCAACAACTAGGCTGAGTAACAGTTACTGTTCTTACCAATTTGCTTTTTCTTCTGCCAAAAATGAGGTTTTATGAGCGTTAAATGGTTGTATTTTATCTATATATACGAAAAAAAAAAAAAATTCCGACAGTCGATTTATATTTTATTGACATTCCGACGTTGTTTTATCCGAATTTACCGCCACAGTGTTCTGTGTCCGGGGAAAATAACTCGCAAGTGCGGTGAAGAAGGTAGGCGTTTCACGATGGATATGTGACCGGTGGAATAGATGTGGTGGGAGAAGGAGGAGGGATGAAGCCTTTACAACAATAACCACTTAGACTAGAAGCGTTTATGCCGACAGCCGGTTTTTGTTTATTGAAAAGCTCCCGAGGAAAAAGGGTCGAGCATATATGTGTGTGTGTGTGTGTGTGTGTGTGTGTGTGTGTGTGTGTGTGTGTGTGTGTGTGTGTGTGTACACCACTCGCGCGCGTTTATATATATATCAAACGACGCGGGAACGGAATTGTGAAGGGCACACTCGCAAATAAAAGCCGGTAGAGAGACAGCATGGACGACGACGGACCCCGCCGCCATTCGCGCACCCTTCCGCCGCGAGCCAAAAATATTTATCGCCGAGGTCGTTTAATCACGATGCCGCGCTCGGGTTATCCAAATAATTGGTTTTCGGTTATGAAAACAACAGATGCGAGGAGAATAATATGTGACGGGACGTGATGTGTCCCCTGGGACACACCACCACGCATTCCTCTCCTCCGTCATTACCGCTACCGCTAGATACTACCACCGGTCAACGTTTTTGCCCTTTTCAGTCCGTGCATGCGTATATATCATATTGTATAATATAATATAATATACGGAGTGAATTTAAAAGTCGTTTATATTGTTTTCCTCCAGCGTTTGAATATCCAAACTGCGGCCGAGAATATTCTTCCGTGCGCACGCCGCGCCGACTATACTACATTATACAATATTATATAATATATAAATATAGTCCGTGTGTAGACCGTTTTCGTCGTCTATGGGGTGGGTAAGTTCTAAACGTTAACCGATTATCGTCAAAGTTGCAGTTTTCAGTACCAACGACTGTGGTGTGTGTGTCCCTTCGACCCGATAGTGTGGTATATTTATTATGTATTATTTATTATTGTTGCCGAGTATTAACTTTTTCGTTGAACTGCAGTTAAAAGGGGACGAGCACTAAACGAGGAAAATGGCCGAAGGCTGGTTATAAATAAAACGTTCATCGAATTGTCTATGCGGGGACAGTTTTTAAGTGGTGTTGGTGAAAAACGATTACTACGATCTGTTGTAAGGCGCGTTTTGGTGTACGACGATAGAGTAATATTAGTTAGTGTAAGTGGTGTTATTGATAGGCGAGTCCATAGATTAATAAACACGAGCGGAAGGAAATTTATTTGGGGCTTATTATATTATATCGTTGTACGTAATGAGGTAGTTGGTGTGTTTGGACTCGCAGTAGCGGATGTGGATTCGCTCGTTATAAATCATTTCGCGGCCATTATTTTTCGTATATTTTTGCGATCCATGAACCATGACTAAAAGACATGCGTAATTATATATATATATATATATATATATATATATATGGCGATAAAATTATTTCGTGTTTTCAAAAACGTTTTTCACCTAGCCTTTGCGGATCTCCAGAGAATAAATTATCCTAAGTACCGCGTTCTTCATCTTCTTCCGCTCGATGGGGTCCGCCAATTGGTTGAGTTAAGACGTTAACGTCGCGCGTCGCGTTCTCTCGTTCAATCATCGTTATTAATTAATTATTAGTCGAAGTCTGAACGTTTCTGAGTCATTTCACGTTGTTGATCCGATTATCGTGGGCGCTAAATCGATATTTACTTCGCGGTGTGATGGCTAACGATTTCTGTGGTGGATGATAAGGAGAGGATGGAAATATCGCGTACCTAAAAAGTCACGTCACGCGTACTCGACAAAATAGCGAATTTCCAGCAACGGACTCCTCGTCTATACTTGTTAATCGTCCGCATCAATCGTCCTCCTTTTAGTCATTGTGCCATGTCTGTGTTCGTGTGATGATTATCAATCAACATTATTACTACAAAAATATTTTCACGTATATATTTTACTCTTACCCGGGATAAAAAATAATTGTATTTATTTAAAATATATATTTTTGAACGGATATGCCCTTCGGACTAGGTTTTGAACATTATACAACATATTTATTATATATGTTCGTATATCGTGTACAAACGAGCTACTTGCTAATAATTACGATGTTTCATACGTTTACAGAAAGAAAACTTTTCATCGGCATGTTGTCGAAAAAAATATCGGAACCGGATATTAGAACTTTGTTCGAAACGTACGGAGCCATTGAAGAATGTTCGGTACTTCGTGATCCGAATGGTCTTAGCAAAGGTAACTTTAATAATATATATATACATTTTAATAAGTAGATGGAAATTGTTAAATTATTAAGCGTGTTTTTGTTTTCTGGACACTTAACAATATAGTGGTATTTATATACTTTAGAATTAAGCCGCTGTGCATTCGCGACTTCTCTGTTTTCAAAATGTATCGTTTATAATAGTATAATAAACTGAAATTCACGAAAATTCGTTAATTCAACGAAACGAATGACGTCGTTATATAGCCTTTCGGAATAATAAAAAATAAATGGCACATTAGATAATTACGTATTGTAATAATGTACACACAATCATAGAAAAATAATAATTCTTAGAACACTTGAATGTAATATACGCGACTTTTTTATAATTATTTTATCATTTAGCTATCATCGAGTTTTTAATTGATTTCGTTTATAAATGAAAACTTAAGAATGTATTCTAATAAAAGTATTCAACTTGCATTCTCGCCTTTTATTCTAATTAAATTGGTATTTAATTTACGTTTAAAATTCTATCATTTTATACGGTTATTATTTCTTGAATATCATTTTGAATTTCAGTCTATGTTTTAGACTTGGAAAAGTATATATTAGAGTCATTTGAATCGAATATAAATTTTGATATTACAATGTTCATGTTACTCAGTGCGCGATAAAATTCATGAAATTTGTGGTCGTAGCAACTAATAATTTAAGTTCTTGTTTTTTGTATTATGAATAATATCACGTCATAAGTCTTAGAGAGGCGGCGTTGTACTCGGCGTAATAAAACGATTTAATATCGTTTTAAAATTGCGATAAGGACAGATTTTTGGCTTCCAAGCCACTATACTTTAAGATTTTTTTCTTTTAGGAAATATTTATTCTTTTAAGTGCTTTACGCCCTTGCCAGATTTAGGGGAGATACTTATATTATATATGTATTTTTTTTATGATTGACCATATTAACCAACTAAAATATTTACGCGTACTTTTATTCATATTCGCTTTAATTAAACTTTATTCTTAAAAATGTCTGTTTATAATAAAATGTTTAAAAGTAGTAAATCGCATGTTTAAAAGATGTTTTAATTTATTTAATATTTAAATTTGCATAATTTTCTCGTTGTCATTTGTTACTTTTATTACCATTGTTTTTACGATCATTTGGTGAACACTAAATTAAATGTAAGAAGTATTATCTCTTAGTTATCTTATACTAAATATTTTCAAAACTAAGTGAAATGGAAAAATTTTAAATTAAATTATCTCTTACACGGATGGACGAAATTATATATATATATATATATATATTATTTGTATAATTTAAATTTTATTTTAATATATTGATTTTATTCGTTTATATTTTATTGTTATTCGTTATATATTTTGGGGTCATTTCATTAAAAATAAACAGACAAATTAAAAGTTTCGATTTTTCAAACTTCTACATAAATTACAGCTGTTCGATATTCAGTTCAGGTTATTTCCGAAAAAAAACTTAAAAATTGTTGGATTATTCAAATGTTTACGTCAGTAGTTAAAAACCCACGAGTTTATTCTGTATGAGATAATTTTAAAGAATAAACTTGAGAAATTTTTGCGACTTGTTTTGTGTACCTACATAATAATGTTACATATATTTTAAACCATCGAATATTATATTCATAGTTCAATAGTTTTTATACCTACTACTACGCAAAAAATGTTACTTTTCTTCGTATAAGTAGTTAACATTCTGAATCAAATTATAATAAAAGTTTCCGTCAATATATTGTATAATATATATTCTTGTCATATATGCCCATTATATATATTTATTTATTTATATACTGAAGACATTTGTAGGACGAGTGTTATTACTTGCATTTAAGGGTGACATTGAAAGATCAGAATCCTTAATAATCATATGAAATGTATTTTTTGTGTAATGTGATCTTAAGATAAGAACAGTGATAAATTATTTTGGGTTAGAAAGGAATTTTTAAAATTTTAAATTCACGCTTAACATATTTTTTTATTATACTTACCATGTATGTATTGTATTAAAAGTCAAAATTAGGGATTGATATATCTTAAATATTTGATTTTGTTGATCTATTTCCCTTGTATTTCGTTAAATTTGTCTGACTCGGATTTTCTTCAATACGTGTCACCGCTAGTAACAATAATTATGCGCGAGCACGCTCTCAACCGACCGATATTTTTTTGTCATAGGTTGTGCATTTGTCACGTTCACGACCAAACAGAACGCCATAGCGGCCATCAAGGGCTTACATCATTCGCAGACTATGGAGGGCTGTACATGTCCGCTAGTAGTCAAGTTTGCCGATACTCAAAAGGAAAAGGACCAGAAACGTATGCAGCAGATGCAAGCAAACCTCTGGGGCCTGGCTACCACCGGAAACAACGTGCCCACCGCCCAGTACCTGGCCCTTGGCGTGCTCGCTAACCAGCAAATGAACGTAATACCTTGCATTCGGGAACACAGTTTCCGTTTTTATTCGTTTATTTATCACGAGTGGGGACGATATTGTGTCTCGATCGAGGGTTTTTTTTTATTTTCGCTACCTAACGCCTTATTATACAACTTCCACTTTTGCACCGTTTTGTGCGTGTTTGAATATTTCCATTCTGTTAGCGTTGCAATGTCGCGATGGTGGTGGAAGGGAAGGGGCGTATCGTCGCGTATTTCGTAAGAATTTAATATTTTACACGATTTTACTCCCTTATGGGGAAAGAAAGCGGCGTTGTTTTCCCTGCGAGAAGATGCTGTTGCTTAAAAAGTCGCCGACACTGATGTTGTGTTATATCTATGTTCCAATTTACGCGTGTAACGAGATGATAAAATTTTCACGGTACCACTTTTATCGATTAGAAAAACTACATTCGCCTTTCATGAATAATGACTTTTACACCTAATAACTGTATAACAACGTCGTTATCGTGAGAAATCTCATTACCGATCGTAATATTACTGCTGCGTCTACTTTGATTGCAAAATCCGTTCGAAGCACGATTTTCGCTAGCAGATCCAAATCCCCCCCGTAATCGTTTTCTAATTAAAGTTATAAACTGTTCCGAATTATGTTTATGCGTTTTATGTAGTTAATATTGAAACGAGAACCCCTTGAATGCCCCCATGGGTGTAAATGACAGTGTTATAAACTTAGGGATTCAAAGCGATTTAGGGAAAAGTTTGACTGCAAAAGTATTTTAGTCTGTGGTTCGCCAAAATAATATAGTCGATTGTCGTCGTCGTCGTCGTCGTTGTTGTTGTTGCTGTTGTTGTTGTGTAAATGTGATCCGTGTATCGTATTTCCCAGCGGACATTTGTAAGTTTGCCGTTACGTCCATAAGAAAAATCATCGGTGCATGTTAGTGTTCCCGAAATAATTTATTACGTTAATTATTAGTAGGAAAAAATCGGACTTCAATAAGTGACGAAATTGGAACACAGCTGTTTGTATTATTTTTAGCTTTTCTTTTTTCCGCTAACTTAATGTTTACGCGAAAAACTACGCGTCGCACAAGAAATCACTCATTGGCTTACCATTTAATATATTATACGTTTATTATGGATACGCGTGACATTTTTTGAATAGTCATTTAATAACGAAATTATAAATTCAGTTAGCGCGCGGCGTCTTCACATTTATTTCTGTCCCGGAGTAAAATGATTAAGATACGTGGAAAATGTTTTGTGTATATGTTCAAAAATCGATATTTTTTTATTGATTTCGCCGTAATTTCTGTTCAATAACATTTTAATCCGCGCCGTTCTCGTCATTTCGCGTTTTAGACGAATACGCGGGTGTGTAAGTGGTAGGTGTGGGTGTGTATCGGTAGAAGACGGCCGTTTTTATTTTCAGCAATTTCCACAATTTAGTGTGGTAATTAACGCGAACGATACCACCACCACCACCACCACCACCACCTACACGACCCTTGCGAACAAAAACCGCCGGCTTTTCACGAATAAAACACATTTACCAACCGACATTTTCCCTATTGTGTTTTACGGCTTTATATATGTACACCGGATTAATAATAATGTATCGTGCGAACGCGAACGTGTGTAGGTGGGAAAACGGGAAAATTTAATGCATCCGTTATTGGTGTTCGATCGGTATATACAGTTAGTACCGTCATCAGTGATGACGATGATGATGATGATGATAATAATAATAATAAACGAGTTGTTATTTTTATGGTTCTCTGCAGGGTGATACGAATTCGTTGTCGTCGCAAGTGCTCCAGCAAATTCAACTCAACGCCGCCGCTGCAGCCGCCGCAGCTGTAGCTGCCAACAACAATACTAACCCGCTGAACAATTTGCTTTTAACAAACAACACAGGTACGCATGGGGCATGAAACGTTTATTATTTACCCTTTATTATGAAATAATAGTAGTGATATACGTAGTGGTTCCGTAGTAATCGGATAAGCTCACCCGTACATGGGCTGGGGAGTAATACTCGTTCTTCTGAACCGATGGACAATAAATTTCGGTTTCTTCGTATCGGTTGATGGGGGTGGGGGTATTTCTATAAAACCAATATTTAACGCGTGTATTTCGGATTATTTTCTGGAGGGAGGTCGTCTACGTTTCTATCTCGTTATTTTAGTCGCACCACTGAGGCGCGTACACAACCGCCGACCGTGTATTATATTTTATTTCGAAACGGCGTGAATGTATCGGCGAAAAGTTCGTTTCAATCGACCGCTGTAGGAGAATATTATGTATGTCTAGGTGACTGACGAATACGAGAAATCCAAACTGACGGCGTGACGCGTTAGGTGCGTTATATAAATATATATATATTGGGCACGGCGAAATAATAATTGTCCTCCCGCCCGTATACGTTACGGTTCGTGTTTAGTCGGAACATTGTTGTGTCGATATGGAAATAATCGCGCGGCCGTGTCGATAAATACATTCCCGAGATATCCGTTTACGTGAACCGCGCGCGAAATTTCGTACGAATTTGCAGACGAATCGAATTTCAAAATGATCGAATCAGTTCTAATGTAGTGTTGTTGAATGGTAAGGGGGTGGGAAGGTTGTATTCGATTTCTCGTATTCGCCCAATACATTGTCGTCTCGTAGTACGAGTTTTATTATTTTATGCACGACGAGAGTTACGTTACGAGTTGACGGTGGTGGGGGTGAGCTTTTCCTTATATTTAAACATTTTTATCGTTGTGAACTTCCCGGTTCGTTTATGTAACGGCGTATATATGTAAATGTTCGATACGCAACAGGCGTATTTTTTTTGTAAAATATCATTGATTTCATTTGTTGTAATTTCATGTAAACCCAATTATTCAGGTGCGCTCAAATCCCCGTACCATGTCCAGACGCCCCATTACCACCACCATCCCACACATGTAGATACCGTCTCACCTCGGCGCTTTGATTACACCGATCCTTTCTATACAGGCTACCAAAATTCGTCAGCCTCGCCGCCTAGTCTGGGAGATCTAAACCCCGGCAACTTGCAAAACTTGTCGACACTTGCCAATTTATCCGTCGGTAATCCCAGTAAGTGTATATATATCTTTTTTTTTGTATATAACGCGAGTACACTGCCGCTGCGTTTTTCGCTCTATGTATCTATACGCATCCTATCTGTGTCGTTCGTTGTATTTTCTCGTGTGCGCGTGTGTCTGTCGTGTGTGTTGTGCCAAATAATTATTTTTTTTTATTTTTTACGTTCGTTTCTCTATCCTAACACACGCGGCTGTTTAATAAGCGATTTATTTATAATAAACACAATTATATAATTACGACGTCGCATAATTTGTAATCCGTTTAATTTACATAAGCGATTTGTATATATTTAGATTTAACGGGGAAAAATGGACGCCAGTTACTACGTACTTAACTAACTACCTTAATGTTCGTTGGACGATTTCACGATATTTCGGTTGTGTGTGTGTGTGTGTGTGCGTGCGTGTGTGCACGTTTTTTTTTCTATATAATTTTCGATCGCTGTTTAACGTGTAACGGAAATATATAAATATAGAAACTATAGATTTTAATAAAACATAATTCGAAAAGCAAAAAGAAGTACGGTGAAGATGCTATGTATGGTCTATAAACAATAATACATACACACGGCCAAAAATAAATTATCGAAATTATTTTTTCACCTCGGACGGCGAAAGGGTTGTAAACTTTATTTTAATTTTGAACAACGTGGCGTGTTGGGGAACTTTACTTACCTTTTTTTACGTTTTTTTTATATTTTTCTCGTTTACCTGCTTTGAAACAACAAACAATACCGAATACTTTTTCGCGTTTACTGTTCGCTTTCCCCTCCCCATTTTGTTCTTTTTTATAACGCTCCGACTTTCAAACATTTGCCATTCAACGTCATGTCGCTCCGTACAAAATGTGCATTACGACGTCGTCGATGCGCTTCTAATAATAATGTGCGCCCAAATTCCAAGTACGTCTATTAGATCGGTAGGTGGCTTTTTCTTTTTTTCGTTTTGGATAGATGCCATAAAAAAAAACCAATTTTTCTTTTAATCTCTTAACAAAGTTAAATATGCGCGCGCGCACGCACACACACACACACACACACACACCCCCCAATACTTCTTTTCTCGAATTCGCACCAGTGGTTTTTTACGCACGCGTGCCGACTACTGGCGGCTTTGACGCATGTGTATCAACGAATTTACTTGGTGATGGTCGGGCAATAATCGGGAACGTATATCGTCGTCGTCATAATTGAACCGGAAGTGTTTGGTATATTATTGTAGCATGACGGCGATTGGCAAACAGTGCCATGTTCCGTCATTGTCGGCGTCGTCGTCCGGCCGAATTTATTTATTTTTATTTGAATGACATAGAACGGGGTTTTCATATCTGTCGCGTTTCGTTTCGTTTCGCATGTGCGGTTCGTTTTTACAATAGCTACCTTATACACGCACTCATTTCATTTCATTTTGTCTTGTTTTCCAGTCGTTAACTCTGTGAACATGCAGAATCTAGTCACGTTGGCCGCGATGGGCGCAAATTCCGTCTCACCTACAGGTAATCACGAACGAATATCACACGATTTTCGTTTCCCCCCTCCTTCCAGTCATATTTTTTGGCTTTCTCGATCACGTGCCACAATACCCCGGCTATATAATATTATTTCACTCACGTATATAATATATGTATTGGTAAACAAAAAAAGAATAGTTGGAAAGTTAAATATATTAATTCCTACTACTTGCTTTGTTTCGAAAAAATAGAAATTAAAAATGTTCTAAAATATGTATAAATATATATATATATGCAGATAAAAAAAACGGTATTTATTAAACTACCTAATAGATGGATGACATTTTCGGTTTTATGACGTGGTAACAAAATTATTTAGGGCGTTCAGAAGAATGTGGTGTTTTCTATAAGAAAAAATAGCAATGTACCACCTGTTTTGGAGTTACGTCTTACTAATGTTCCGATTGTGACGCAATAATTTGACGTGAATTTTTGGAGCTCAAAAATAAGCGACACTTTCAAATACTGAATCAATAAAGTATTATTGGTTCAGTATTTGGAATCGATTTCGATTTAAATAATAATCAACATTTTGGACTAATAATAAGCTGATGGAAACTTATTTTGTAACGAGTTACTTTTGTTGTTGATTTAGTATAAATTGTATGAACGATTTATATGTGACAAGTAGTGTTTCAGTTCCAAAATTTTTTTTTGTTTTATTCGAGGATGGTTTACTTGTACATACTTGATACAATTATTAAACAACTTTGGTAAATAATAGCTGGTCGGGTGAAAATTATTTCAAATGATAAATTATAATCTTCGAAAATGTTTACCATAAAGAAATATATCGAATGAAATTGTATATGATGGGATAATAATCATTTTTGTTTTATTATCCAATAATATCATATTTTGGGTGGTTAATTTAGTAGTTGTATATTGATATTTAAACACTGTTAAAAATGTTTAAATGTTCTATGATTAATGTAAAACGTACAATACGAGATAATTAGATGGTTTTAATAATTGCCAACTGTCTGTACAATAATTTATAAATAGTTTTTTAACAAAAATAATTTAGAAAACCAAGTTTTAGATATGTCGTCGATAACTTAATTTAACACTACTAATGCTTACGCCAAATATGACGACGTTGTTAACAGCTTACTCGTTTATTTAGTTACTGAATCGTTTATATTTTCATAATAACTCCCTATTCCACCCATACTCGTTTATTTTTTCATTACAATTTTAATCGATTCTATTTCCATTAATTCACGTTGTAACGAATTTTCACCATTTGGACGAAAGATACATAAACTCCCGTGGGACACAGCGTGTGCAAAAAAAATGTTCTCACGTCAAGAAAATAAAACGCGCAATTTTATTTCCTTAGCGAACTTTATATTATGTTTTTATAATGAAACGTGAATTAGTATTATAGAAAATGATTTATCAGTATATTTATTTATCGAAGTTATTTGTACAAAATGCGGATAAAAATGAGACTTCCGAATTTTTGATTGTATTTGTATATTTCGTTAAATCCTCGTCTTCAATTTTTCTCCAGTCTCTATCAAACTAATCGCATTCTGGGTTTTTTCTTTATTTCAATTTTTTTTTTAAATAGAAATTTGTTAATTCGCGTTGGAACTTTCAAAGTTTTGGTAATATGTTGTTTGTCCTTTACAATTTTTTAGAAGCATATGTCAAACGTGGAAAAATAATAGTAGAGCTGGTACACAAATTATTGTATAACATTTATCTACTTATTTTATTTAATATACAATGTTTAACCAATGCTTATGTCTTCCTCAGTAACACACGCACACATAAATGTTAGGCTTATTTTTAAAATATTTTTTCATCCGAATATTAAATTTTTAACGTTATAAAGTTAATTACGAATGAAAACGTGATCGAGAAAGCTTAATATGTTTGCTTTATTTAAGTGTACAATGTTTAAAAATTAATTTTAAACTGAGCAACTCTCGAAGAACAACAATTAAAGTAAATTCGTGTTTCTTATTTTAGGGTCCAGTTCATCTAGTCTAAGTAGTTCAGGTTTGTTTATTTTACAGGGTTTTTATGTTGAATACATGCAGACTTATGTAATGGTTTTTTTTTGTTTTAATTCTCTTTGGCAACTTTGTTTTATGTGTCTGTTTTGTTTGGCATACCAATTATTTCTTAATTTCATTTTTCAATTGCATGATTTTTATTGATTGATTTATTTATTTGGTGTAAAAATAATTAATACTTGTCACTAATGTATCCAATTGGTATTATTTATCTATTGTAAATTATATAGAAATATTTCGGTTCATTTTTATCTACGCAATAGTTTTTTAGTTGTAATATTGACATATACAAAAATATATATATATACAATGAAATAGATCGATTTTTCAAATAATAGCTTTTAAGTTTTTGACATTTTTTTGTATTTGAATTTATTAACTATATATAATTAATCAAATATAATATGAATGCGATTATACAATATGGGTTAAGTGAAATAGAATGTTTCATATGTTTTACCTTCGAAATTTTATTTAAATAAACTTGGTAAAATTGTATATTATGTTAAGTAATACTCGTTACTTAAAAATAATTTAATTATATTCGAAACTTTAGTTGCTTAATAGTAAAATAGGATGATCTGTACAATGTTTTAATTTTAGTAATCTGACGTTTATATTATGGAAGTGTTTTGATGTTAGGTTTAATTAATTTATCTTAACCCGACCTCATTTTGGACAAAGTTATTTCGAGTTAGAGTAGATTATGTTAATCACACTCTTGCTTTAAAATAATTTTATATAATTTTAAGTATGTATATACACACACACACACACACACACACACACACACACTATTATACTTAAGTAACGGATCCATTTTTATTTTGTAATCAACGTTTTCATATACTTTTAATAAACCGCACCTTAAAATTTAATAGTTATTTTCCATAGTGTAAAAGGCTTATTACATAAGTATTATATCAATTAATAACCTTAGGGTAAATCGGAACATTAATAATAACAATAAATGTAATAGTGAATTAAGAGCGAATTAATTATGCTGATATTTAAAAAATTACTAGTTAATTACTATTATCTTAAGTCAATCAACGACATTTTTAACTCGCGCATATCACTGTAAAAAAGTTAATTGAGATAAATTTCTAACGTTGTGACTTGGGCATTTTGACGAGTTAATTACTTGTGCATGTCTTGTTTATATTATTACCGCTAATATCGTTTTAAGTTGTCCCTGGTTGATATTCATTGATAATTATTAGTTTACGCTTGTCGAATGTTATTTAATAATATTGCGTTACGTATGTAATGGAATTTAGAAATGTTTGTACATAAAAGCCCCAAGTTATTGTATATTATTAATTTTGCATCCGTTATAACAAAAGTATTTAAATAACCTACATAAACAACGTGTGTTTATAACATATTGTGATATTGTGCAACAATGGTTCGTAGTTCGATAATTACATTAACGATTTGTTCTCCCGGAAACCATATTATACGCCTAATAATTAATATTCTTTACGCCGTCTTGAATCACATTTTCATTGGAAACGTTCCGTGTATTTCGGAATTTTTGAACGGAAAATTCGATTTAAATGTCAAGTTATCGTTAAAGGAAATTCGTACATATATATATAACGTTATGGACAACGGTTTTAATTTTTTGTTACGTGTCTAAAATTTTCGCGCGATACTAGTGCCGCATAATAAATAACGCTTCGTTATTCAATCACTCAGTGTCCGAGGCGTTTAAAACGGAAATAATTTTATGTTTCAGCTCTGTCGAGTTTGTCGCCGACGTCCGCCGCTGCCGCAGGTTTGTTACAAACGTTATCTCTTTCGTCTCTTGTTTATAATATTACTACATATTATCTATAATTATTATTATTATCATGATTGTTTTAAACGTTGTTTAACCCTCCTCACATTTTGGATTTTTTTCTGTTTTGTTGTATGTATGTACGTACGTTTTTTTTCGGTTTCGTTTTTTTTTACTCCGTACTTTTCTTTTCTAGTTTTATTTGGGAAAAATTCTGGTAAGTGGTTTTGGAATATGTGTGTGTGTATGTCGCGTGTGAATGTATTCGTAACGAAATAGTTATTTTTTCTCCTCGTTTTTTGTATTTTTACAAATAATCTTGCATACAATTTAAAACTCGAACATTTTAAATAACCATTCAATTCTACCACCACCATCATCACTACAACCACAATCACAATCATTACTACCATCACTACTACTTTACTACTACTACTACTACTACTAATACTAATACTAATACTAATACTAATACTATTACTACTACTACCACCTACTACTACTACGACGATGGCAACCGTGCGCTTGCGTTTATTTGTGCGCAAGCAGCAAAATGTGTATGTTTGGTTATAGTGGCTGTTGTGTATTGTATTGTGTTCCGTTCGAGTGTTGTCCTCGCCGATTCTCCATTCTCTCTTCCGCCATTACATCAATGATATAACACTTCAAACGCGTTTCAATTTTTCGTAGAAATAAACCGTTTTAACATACAACGAAATGCGTGTGTATGTCCGTAAAACGTAATCGTCCGGTCATTTCGTTCGTCTTTTCTAGGTCTCTTAGCCGGCACGAACGGCGCCAACGGTTCTTACGGGTCATCGCTGAACGCGCTCGGACTCACATTAGCTGACCTTAACTCCAACCAGTTCGCCATGCCGCAATCGCCACCGGCCAGTTCGCCACTGTACTTCTTGAACAACAACAACAATAACAACAACAACAACAGCAGCAGTAGCCGTAAGTAATAATAAAACGAAGGGAAAAAACTTTATCGGCCGCGTTCCTCTCGGCCGTTGTGAATCGCGCTCTTTCCGCCGAAAATACAAAAAACTTCGCGGTGTAATCAACAAAAACCATTCTCGCCGGTGAGTGATGAGTGAAAAAATAGAGTGAGAGAGACAGACACGCAAGCATTAATTAATAATAGAATTCCCCGTAAATGGACGGACGGTACACGACGTCTCGACATTGTTATATCTCACGAATCATGATCAAAATCAAGGACTTTAAAAACCGATGAGAGAGAGCTTATTCTTTTTGAAATATATTATTACCCGATAGTTTAACTCGAACGAAAAAAAGTTTTTTTGTTTTTATCAAATCATTGACTTACGAGTGTTTGGTCCACCCTCCATTGTTCGTATTTAAACAATGGAACAATACGGCCGTAATTCAAAACATAATGTTTTTCCGGCAAAAAGTAGACACTTGTACTTATATTAATTCCTTTGAATATTTGCTCTCGCATAAAGTAAGACGCCTAACATTTAATTAATTTTAAAGAAATTTATAATCACGTTTCAGTAATTAAAATTAAAATAATTTTCAATATTCTATAAATCGGTTTTTCCTTTTAACCCTAATTACCGTGTTTTCCGACGTCGCTTTTAATAAAAAAAATAAATACGTTTAAACGACTTTAAAATATTTCTCACGACGTATAACGCCGAACGTCAACTGTTATTTACATTTAAATCGTTTGAAATGCTCTCGGAGACTCGGAAACATTAAATGCATTTGATTGGTGTCCTAAAGTGAATTGAGGCTCAAACATTTTAGTACTTAGTAGATTGTCCATTGCATTTGACTATGTAAAAATGGCCTATTAATCATCGCAATTGCGGTTAAAGTACTTCCTCAAATTCATTAATATGTCCCTAAGCTCTTTCATAAACTTGGTTTTTCGAGTACGTACAATACACATAACATCGAGTATTTGAAAATAAAATAAATTCCAGATTTTCAGTAGTAGTTCAACCGCGAATTATAATTTGATCATATACGTATGTTTGTGTATAATGTAGCGACAAGTTTTTTCGTTTAATAATTAAAATCCTTAATCGCGCTGATAAATGTTGATTAGACATTTAAAACCGAAACTGATATATTTTTAATATCTTTTTAAGTTTTCTCATTAGGGATTTTAATTTAAATAAATGTCAAATTCCGCGCAACTTAGTATATTATTGTTCTCTATTCGTAATATTATCTCCGTATTGTAACTAATGTCTAAAATATCTCGATTTACGTTTACTTTTTAAATCCGTATCATGTACGTGTTTAGCCACGATAGATCCTTTAGCATGTATAGGTAAGTCGTCATGAATCGTGGGGTGATCGATGAAGTTGTCTTCATTCGAGCGGTTAGGTAGTATCCTAACCTAGACTTTTATTGACGTCGACTGTCTGTGTCCTATATAGATATATTACGGACGTTTGAATTCAAAACGATCAATTAATACGTCATTCGTTTCATTTTCGTTCCAACCGTTCGCGGCATGGCAAATAAAATTCGAACGGTGTACAAATAATAATAATAATAATAATAATAATAATAATAATCAACGAAACGTTAATACAATAAAATGAACCGCGGAAAACAATTTGCGCTTTCTGTGGACTACGGCGCGTATATCGTGTTTACAGAATGAAACCGAATATCGTAATAATGTGTAGTGTAATAATAATAATTATAATAATAAATAAGCGTTCTTTTAGAAACGGAAAGAAAACACGTTTTTTACTCGCGCTCCGTATAAAACTTTCTATTAAAGAAGCAGTCTCTGCCAAAAGTGGCCGAGGAGTTTTTGACTGTAATTAAAGTATTTAAAATTTATATCGTAAATTCGCCGCTAGTCGTATATAATAAAACCCGACTTTTGGATAGACTTACCTTGTACATAAATATGCATGCGTTTAAAAAAAAAATTGCCCATGTTCCTGCGACGACGACGATTGTGTCACTCTCCAGGAAAATATAATAAAGTTCGCCTACCGCGTACCCGAAAAAAAATTCCGTACTTATTATTAGTTGGCTGCTAAAATTCTCGCTTTGCTTTATTTAATTATCATCGTTTGTGATCGTCTTCTTAGCTCCACCTGACCGGCTTTGTGTTTCTTTTTTTCAAAAATAAAAACGACACCGCGCTATTTGTTGTACTTATTATTATAATAATTACGTACGCACTTTTTAACACGGGAATTAATAATAATAATTTACCGACATTGTCGTTTTGATGTAAACGTTATTTTTATATGCTATTAATATTGTGTTTGTTGTTGTTCCGTTTGTTTTGTACAATGTTGTTGCATAATTATTTTGTTTAGCGACTAAAGTGTCTGGCAAGCAGCTTGAAGGTCCGGAAGGTGCCAATCTGTTTATATACCACCTCCCCCAGGATTTCGCAGATTCTGATCTCGTGACCATGTTCTTACCATTTGGTAACGTTATATCGGCAAAGGTTTACATTGATAAAGAAACCAAACTGTCCAAATGCTTCGGTAAGTCGCGTGTTAAAACGCAAAACTGCGAAAAACTCGCCACGCGAAGTTTTTTACTTATTTTTCAAGCAAAAAAATATTATATTTATACCAACACGGATGCAATAGGTGAATGGGAGGGGGCACCTATTTTCGTACGTAAAGTAAATATTTCTCGTCGTAAGCGCGTACGATATAATATTTAATAATATTAAGAATATAATATACATATATATAATATGGTCCTCGCAGTTCCAACGTTTATAATATTACGTTTTAATATAACGAAGTTTTGTTAAGTTACACGTACTTTTGGAACTCGTACACGCGTGACCGGGGCGGGAGGCGGACTCTTAGGCGCGATAGTGAAGGGAAGTAAATTCGACTTCGGGGGAGTTATTGGTAAAAATAAAGTAATATCTTGAGGAGGTAGTCCGTTTTTACGGTTATTGGCTTTGTCGTTTTATTTTTATACACAACAAGAGATAATAATTATAAATTTCACACTTTTTTGTAGGGAAAACCTACGTTATTTTTATCGTAGTGGATTTTAGGGTTGTACTATTTTCGTCTCGGAAACGTACATTTTTCGCTTCGTTTTCCCGAACAGAACGCGTATTTTTCTTTACAAACTTATCGACGAGCACCGCCGAATCAATATATAATACGACCGTTTAACGTTTATTGGACCGTTGTGTGGTGTAGAGCGAGTCGTAAATGAGTAAAAAAGGAGGACGGAAGGGGGTGTAATAATAATATCGCGTTCTGTAATGCCCGTCGACAATTTTTCCAGCGCGTTTCGAAATACTAAGTTTACGAAATACGGGATGTCGTTTGAAAAAAATAATCAATAACGTGAATTGAGAAAATCGGAAAAAGCGACTCGTACGAAAATAGTTTTAATGCGCGCCCACGCGCGTACGTTCGAATACGTTTATCGTGGTTTGGAAATTTTGACAATAACTTTCGACCGTAATGTTTCTTCGAGAGGATAAAAAACAACGGTAACTGTATAAAGGAAAGCCATTCTCCCTTCATTGATACTTCGATTTTAAAACAACCAAAAACAAAAATCGTATATTTTCTTCCCACTAATAACGCCATTCGTTTTATTAGGTACGAGTTTTTTTCTAATTAGGTACTGTTTGCCTTATTTTAAATAATAATCGCTATAATACGGTCATGTTGTAATGTATTGTCCTGCTTTTGCCTGTAGTTTGGTTTATCTGATAATAACAACAACAACACCAACAGTAGCAGCAATGGTAGTAGTAGTAGTAGTAGTAGTAGTAGTAGTAATAATAATAATAATAGTAATAGTAGTAGAGGTAGTAATTATTGTCCTTCAAGTTAATTATAATGCATGCCTCCTGCGTAGACCTACATACAATATTCCAAATTGTAGTCGGTTGTGCTTTTATAGTGATATCGATCGTTGTAATTGTCGCATCTGGTAACATCATAACAATTATATCGAATCGAAAATACCATCGGATGTCGCGCAATGTATGCGACAATATTCGTCCCGAGGATGGACGTTTCCGAAAGGGAAAAATCGCGACTTCGATTAATAATTAGTTTCGTGTACACACGTTCGTTTCTCCTCGTCCTCTATTGACGAACGAAAAGTACGGGCGTTCGTAACTTTTTTAACGCGGTTTCGTAGATTTCCCGGCGTGTCCGATCCACGACGATAGTGCGGTTTATTTTTATATATTTCGTATACACCGGAAGAGGAAAAGGTTTTTTACCACCCGCGTTCATTGTTGTCTCCGTGTCACCAACAGGGCAATGGAGCCAACTCGTCGCGTACTATGCAGCTACAATTTTTTTTTAAGGCTGTTGTAAGCGGTGGGTATTTTCATTCTAGCTTTGTCTAACACGCACGGAACAATATACGGCGGGGCTAGTAGTAGTAGGTTCTACATTCGACGTTTACCGATCGATCTATACAGCACTGCCCCGGATACGACCATAAGCAATTTGGATACGAATCCGTCTATTATTCTGCTCGATATCGACTTGCCCCGCCATTTCCCGCCATATTCGACGGTTTTCCGCGGAAATCAATCGGACGAGTTTATAAATCGAAGATTTATAAGATATAAGATCTTAAAGACGAAAAATGATATTACGTCGAGCAATCCGAACGTGGCGGTCCCTGCCTGCCAGCCCCTGCACTAACTAACCACTACTATGCGTACGCGTGCAAACGAATGTCTCGTATTTGTGTCGTGTTTACAATTGGCGGTAACATCCGTGTAGGGTTCGAGAAAAATCGAAAGAACCGCGCGTATCGTGATTTTTCCACGTTCCACCGGTTAATGAACGAACGGAGACGAGACCAAGCCTCTCCCGGGTACATATAAGCGTCCTCGTAATAAATAAAAAGCAGTTATAAGCGAATGGATGAGAATATATATATGCATGCGTACCGAAGTCGCCTCGACGAATGAAATACTAGTTTGATATATTTCATTTTGAATTCGGCGCGTTTCAGTAGTGATTTTCTGGAACATCGATAATTTCGATTTTGCTGACTCGACCTACGGTTCGACGCCAGTTGATCATCTCATCATCCCTAATTTCGTTCGCGTTTTTATGTTTTCGAATCCAGTTAATTTTCTCATTTTGAGGTTTATCACGCGTCGTTCAGTGTACAATGATAATCACTAAAATAACAACGGTAATAATATACTATTTTCGATTCGGGTACGAAACGAATATTACACGTGTTCAACGAACGGCGGTTGAACGCATGCTAGTCGTGGTGTACTTTACGAGACACGTTACTGGTTGATTACGAAAAAAAAAAAACAAAAAACCTACGTTGGTATTCTCGTAATCGTTTAGACGAAGAACAATTTTTGAACAAACAAAATGTACGATGTGACGATATATAATATTGATATGTTCGATATATCCTCGTACGTTGTAAATGTTATTAATATTTTGTTCTCTGTTGTGCGTATGTGTGTGTGTGTGTGTGTATACAGGGTTCGTGTCGTACGACAACGCGTACAGCGCTCAGGCGGCCATCCAAACGATGAACTCGTACCAGGTGGGCAACAAGAGGCTGAAAGTGCAGCTCAAGAGACCCAAAGAAGCGTCCAGACCGTACTAACGACGACCCATCGCCGCAGTCCACCAACGTCGTCGTTCGTCGTTAACCATCGTCGCGCGCGTACATCATATTTTAAGAAGACGTAAAAATACAACGTGTACATAATACTTGGTTTCTTTTACTCTTTTTTTTACATATATATATATATTTATCCACATGACACAGAAATTAAGGGAATATTTTTGACGCAACGTTTGAAATAAAAAAAAAAAATTAAAAATTAAGAACCGAGGAATGGAATTACGAATAACTAAAATATACGACTTCGTAATAACCTAGCGACGTGTTCTCTCGTCCGAACGATTCTTACGACGTTATTATCATACATTATTTTTTGTTCTTTCTCTCTTCGTTTCGTTTATAAAAGGACCAATTTTTGTTAGTTTGTGAGAGAGTCTGAGTGTATGGTGTTGTTCGCTGCCCCTCCCCACCTTTATCGTTTGATTATGTTATTATTTCTCTTTCAAATACACCCGTTCGACGAGTCAAACGAATACCGTTTAACGTTTTAAATAGACTTTAATTAATTAATTTTAGATTTTTAAACAACATTTTCTAGACTGCTATTTTATTATATAAACGTGTAATGTTTTTGTTTCGTTTTCGAACTAATCGTGTATACCCTCTTCAAATATTATTTTGTTCGGTAACCAGGGTATCAAAAGTATCCCCAACGACATTTAACTTATTTAATATATATGTGTATGTATGTATACATATATATAAAGTAAACGCGTTAATATAAAAAACTATTGAATTACTCCCCCCGTAATGGTTCCTCTAGTTTAAAACGTGAAAAACGTCATTAGCGTACAGCAAATTTAGAAAACTGAGTGGTCAAAATAGAAATATTCATATAAATAACTAATATTGTTTTCGTTTCGGTTTTTTTTTTTTTTGTTAAATCGCGACAACTTATGATATTAACTTTTTGTTCAGTATTAATTTTAATTTATTGTTTTTGCATGTGTTAATCATTTTATAGACTTATTCTAATTGATGCCATTTTCAATAACTACAAAGACTTAAATATTTTCGTGTAGGTGATATATTATGTTATGTTCTTTGTGTTTAGAAAAAGACCAAAAAAAAAAAAAAACGTGTTCATGATTGTGAAATTTTTTTTCATTCGTCTTTGTTTCTCGTTGGCATTTATATTGTAATACTGTCGAATAAATGTTTATGTCAATCATCATCACGTTAACAGGCAATATTGTGATAAGAATAGCGTAATTTCGTTTTTGTTTGTCATTAATTCAATAAAAGTGTCGAAACTTAATTATATATATATATATATATATTTATATGATAGCACCGCTACTCGTGAGCTAGTTATTTGTAGTTAGAAAAAAAATTACGAATATTTTTTAAATCTAGTGTTTTTGGTGCTATAAAGCGAGTTTTTGAAATGTTTTTCTCGGCGTTAGATCGATGGATGTTCGTAAAATTAAGTTAAGCGCGTACCCTTAAGCCCAAACGGAATGGTTTTTGTTTAAATTCAATCCCCGCCCTCACACCAATCAGTTTTTTTGAAGATTCATATTATATACATACATTTATACACATATACATATATATATATAGAAAAATACGTGTTTTAATATTACGTTTACGGATTGATTTTCACTCAATGATTTTCGTTTGTAAAAGAAAAGCTTTTTGTGTTTAAGACGTATTCGTTTTTTTCTCCGTTCATTTTTATGATGTTATATACGAATAATATACTTAATTAAATACATTTGCATGTAATAATGCCGTACAATTAAGTCGGGCGACTTTTTTTTACGCTCCGCCACACACGTGTGTGGTAAATCCTATTTAGCGTGCCGTTGTGGGGCGTCAGATCGGTTGATACGTCCGCTCGTGAACGCCGACGACGGTAGTAGTGGTACGTACGTACCCGAACGTCTGTTTACTACTTACGAGTATAATTTACACATAACAGTATAATCGTCGCGGTCGAAAATGTGTTCTCCCGTTTTTCGACGACCCGACACTAAGAGAAGAGACTCCTACAGAAGGAATCGTCTAGTTGGACGGTCAAGATTGAACACGAATGTTTATCCCTTCCCACCACTCCAGCGTACCACGGGTATCCCTGGACGTGTTTCATTTTCTCCTATTCCGGAAGATTCGCGGATTGCCGTTTTTAGGCGCGCTTGTAACGGCGGCCTGTTGTTATTGGTATTTCTCGTACCGCGTGAGAATAATCCCTTTTTATAGATTTTTCGTATATTAGTTTATCGGGTTCTCGAGTAAGTCACCGGCTGCGGTAAAGTATAAGGTGTTCGTTGTTTCATGTGGCGACAAATCCCGACCGAATTGTTGTGCGTGGTGTCCGTTGCGGAGAGGAGTAGCAGCGCCGATATCGACCAGGGCCAATGTGTAGGTACAGGTAGAGCGCCAAACCGGTTTTGTTTAATAGACCTTTGGATCGCCAGTGTCGTGTCGTGTACGTGGCTGGTATTGTATATTGATTTATCGAAATCGATCAGAAAAATGGCCGTAAAGAAAATGGCGTTTCGTGGACCCGCGCCGGGTGTGGTGCACAATTGTCGTCCGTCGCCTTGCGTATACGAATTACCTGCCGACGGGACCACGGCAATTTATTTTCCAGGTAGCCCTGAAAACATAACTCCGATGCGTTTCCGACGTTTGTCCCGTGGTGTACGTCGGATGTTTTGCGTAGTGTATCGAATACGGACGTCGTTTAATGCGAAAATTATCGAAATCTGTACTCGCGACGTACGTTCGAAATCGCGAATTCTCTTTTAACGGAATACTCGTTACCGTTTGCCGCCCGAGTCCCCCCCAAATCCCGCCGACCATTTCGACTTCCCCATACAATGCTTACGACCGGGACAATTCTTAATCCCCCTTCGACGTTCGAACAAGTGTTTCGTCTATGAACGAATGCGCTTCTCTACATGTAAACACCGGCAACGAATCATAAATCATCATCGTGATGGGTAATGGTGGTACGTTGTGATGACACGAAAAATCGTAATACAAAAGGAAATGCCGACGCTTACGGCATTTTCAGTTTTATTTTTCGTACGAAAAATGATATCTCCGATTGTGTCTTCTGAACGCGATTGACGGTATGTGAACAACGTTAATCGATTTTCCGTCGAATCGGTTGTGTGTAAGTAGTTGCCCGAAATTTGACGACGTTCTCTTCCGTCCACTCGGGCTGTAATAATATCTGCAGATATAATTATAAGAACTAATACCATAATCGTAATTTGATGTAATAGTGTATTGAAAGATGACACTTTAATGAATATTAGAACGACGTTTGAATTTCTTGGAATACCGACCGTATTTTAATCAAATATCGACAATAATCTCGTATAGTGTGCAAAAAAGGGCCGAGTCACAATCACACGATAGCCACAAAATTAAGGCGTTCTATTTTATATAAAATGTTACAATAGTTACACAGCTATATGAGAAAAAATATCGCGCTAACGGGCACGAATTAAATGAACACGTGTTCCTTATTAAGCGAATAGAAAAAAAAATTGAAAAACAATAAACCCGGTGGACCGTGAAAATTACAATCAACGTACAAAAAACGCGAGAGACTACGCCGATTTTGATGAAATTTATTATGAGCCGGCCGCCATATCGCAATAATACGGTCGGACGATTCGGCTATAAAATACAAAAATTACACCCAAGCGCGCCAGTCAATCAGCAGACGGGTCGGTCGGTCATTACACCGTCTGTCTGTTGATAGACCATCGGTTCTCGGTACAGCGAGTCAGTGGAACACCGGATGACGTTTGTCTTCCTCACAAGGACAGATAACTATCGTCTTCAACACAAAGTAAGCGCGCTCCATTCTCGAGTCACCAGATAGCGGAAGTCGGTATTCCGAGGATCAAGCGCTGTTCTCTACACCAGATTTTCTGCGTCTCGACTCGTTTTTATTATCGGCGAATTTGCATAAGCGAACTCGCCGTCTCAACCTTATCTCAGTTGATTTTACAAGTATTTCTTTTTCACTTTTTAAAAAGTTCATTTGAATCGACGAGAACGGAGGGTGAAGTGATTTGGTAATTGTTAACAACATTCCTAAATAATTCTCGAACTCACGATCCCGAAAACAAATCTACGTATTAACTCGTTAAAGTTAAACACATCCCCCACTTATACCTCACACCTGCATATAGGTATTCAGTAAGTTTCCTCTTTTCCTTTTGTTTTTGAGTTATTACACGCGCGGCGGGCTACGATTAATCACGCGGGTGGCCGTAAGAAGTCTAATCGCGGTCGACCGTGTATTGTTATGGTACGCCTGTTTCGTGCTCGTTCGTCCCGTCACGGCCGTGTAAAATTCGTCCGTTTTGCTTACGCGACGCGAACCAAACGCCAGGCATTTAGGGGGACCACCGGTGGTGTGTGTGAGGCGGTGGCGCTCGTTTCACAATTTCGAAAGTAATTGACGACATTCAACGGCTGGATAGATGGGGGGGAAATTAATTTATACGTTACGATAGCGCGTTTGCTATCGGTAATTTCGGCGGTAATTGCGGTAATCGCGGTATCCGGTAACCGATAATTTTCCGCTTTTCGTAGACGCAACGCGAAAACTATCGTCGTCGGGGTGTATGTGTGTGTGTGTCCGTCGCCATATTGTTTCGGCTCGAACACGACGGCCGTCTTGCCCAAAACGGAATAGTACGACGCGGACAACGAAGAGAGATAGTAGAGCCAGCGGTGCGTGACGTGACGTTCGGGAAAACCACGTATACCTAAATCTAAAAATATATAGACCGTATTCGTAGTAATGCGGCGGCGACGTCGCGCAACCGTGTTAACGTACGTGTCGGCGGTCACGGTCGAGTTCTCGTTACCTCCTATTACGTCATCGTTCGTCTATTGTTTCGTTTCGTGAATCGGTAACCGTCTACGTGCCCGGCGAACATTTCCAGTACCGACGCTAGTGTCGTCCTGTTTGGACGTTAATAATTTTCGGTCAAATCGCGTTCGTTAAAATCGGCGGCGTCCTTTCCGTCGCGCGTACGGTATTCGAACGACGGTGAAAAAATTCACGGGCCGCCGCCGCCGCCGGTTGGAATTGTAACCGTCAAGCACTTCCGTGAATTTTGCGTCGGAATCGAACCCGTCGCGGCGACAACGCCGTTCGCGTCCAATAGTTTCGGTCCCGTCACGATGTCGGGTCGAATGCCGTCGTCGTCGTCGTCGTCATCATAACCGGAAACGTCTTTCGCCTCCTCCCATTTCACACCGTTTCTCGTGATCGCCACTCGAGAGAAACGTCGCAAGCCCGGCACCACTATGGTATCCTGTACGTATTCCGTTTGTGTTTTCGTATACGCGCGTTGAAAAAAAAAATAACGACGCGTGGACGCGTAAAACACGAAGCTGACCGACGTTTATTTACGCGGTACTCGCGATTACATACGCGCCACGTATCAGATGAGTTCGGGGGGGTGACCTTTGTGACGTTCGTTGGACAATTCGGAATAATAATATTACCGATGAACGTATTTTGTGTACGTAAACGGCCGTGTTTCCACGTAGCCCGCGTCCGTTGCCGATATCCAAATGGACGGGTCGGTCAACACGCTTTTCGTTCCCCCCGTTGTCGGAAGGAAGAATGAACGCATTTTGTGTACGGTTTCGAAAAACGCACCTCGAAATTACTCGCCGTCGCGCCAACTGTGTTCGATCGAATTTCGCGTCGTCGGTTATAATCTCGACGTGTTCGTTGTATTTTCGACCGAACAATTTTCGTGTGTCGTCGAGTGATGACGACCCACCAATGAATGCCACAACCGTCGGTTCGCTTTTTCCGTACGTGTCCGTACTGACGTGTTCGTATTAATTGTTTTCGATTGGCCGGTTAGTACAAAAAGTACCGGTTTGAAATATTTCGCGTAATTGGTTTTCATGGAACTGGTCGGGGGGGGGGGAGATACGTGAAGAAAATGGTGGTAGTGTCGTCCTGTATATCTGGCGAACGGATACGTAGAACGAGATCTACGTAGGGACCACGGCGGATAAATTTGGAAAAAAACCCCGAGGGGGTTTGTCGATGTGTGGTGCGTGTAAACGCGTAGGCACGCAACTAGGACGACCGAAGCGAACGCCAACAATATTCGTTTATTGTTCGGCTATTTCTTTTTTCGGAATTTCTAATCGAAATCTTAAACGGTACAGGGTACGTTCCAAAAGTAAAGAGCCTTTATAAACAAAATAAAAACGAGATTTATCGAACGAATAAAGTTTACAACTCTTCCTCAATACTCTTCAAAATAGGCACCTCCCTCTTCAACGCACTTTTGTAGGTGACTTCCGTGCCACGAATCCGGACACTGTCGTAGAAAGGCCGAGGGACCACGGGCCAGATGATCGCTTGCGAAGAAGGAAGGGCGTGACGGGACGGTGTGACCGGGCGCGTCGTTATCATGGTGTAGTTTTTAGCGGCCCTTGATCATTTCGCTCATAATTATATAAACGCGGTTCGTTCGCGCCACTGCTGTCTCGAATAAATACCGTGCCAGAGGGCAAGTGTACGGGACTGCCCTACTACCCCTCCCCACGATTTCGAGAATAATTTTGACGCTATATTCAGTTCGAAGCCGTCCGTTTGTGTATATATATTTTACCGTTGTTTTGTATTAACCTTTTTTTTTGACTACCTCAATCCTAAATAATAAATCTACAATACGTATGGTAAATACAAAATTAACGAACTAATACACTCAGGCTAAAATAATGAATCTGAAATATGAACTGCAACGTAGAGGGGTATTTCGGCGTTTTTCGAGTATATGTGCATGAAATGAATCTAGTAATCAACGTTACGACGATATTACAAACAGATTAAAACTGTGTAAGTCCAGAACACAAAGGATCATGGGGACATGGAATATTAAGTGTGCCTGCGCGCGCGGCTATCGGTAGAATTTTTCTCTGGACGCTTTCGACCACGGCGTACTTGTGGTAGAGGATCCTAGATACTTTTACTACTATTACTGGGATGCTATATAGTGTTGTTTAGATTAGATAAAACACTGCAGAGGTAAATTATTCATTATGAAATGACCGTAATTTATATTATTAGTGTTTAATGCATTGCCGATTGAATTTTTGCAAAATCAGTCATCTCAATCCTTATTTTTGCCACAATCTGACAAATCGTATTTTACAATAGACGAGTGTAGGGAGCTCATACCAACGCCACTGACCAACATTTTACTATTAATAAAGATAAAAAAAAACTGATTGTATGAAAATACAAAGCGTATTGTTATATTATATTCAAAATTTTTCATTAACATAATTGTTCCAAATTATATGTTTTGACTTTAAATTTGTGAAGCATTTATATATGATGCTTCAAAAAGCATTTAAAAATTAAAAGCCATCGATAAAACCAGGACACAATATTATGTTTTGACGTAGTATATTTATATTGGAAACTCGATAATTCAATACAAAAATAAAATAATATTAAAAAAAATTAAATTAAAAATTTATAATATAAATAAAGTAAAAATAATTTTTTTTTATTAATGTCGTGGTTTTTTACAATAAAAATGTTCTACTAATTTATAAATGGATTATAACCAGGAACGTTTCTTCAGTTAAGTATCCATTATTATATCGTACCTAAAAAAAATAAAATTGTATAAGAATTGTTTATTTGACAACAATAATTAAATATTATTAATATTTAATATTAATATATTAATATAAATTTAAAATTATATTATTAATATTCCAAAATACTTACTCATATTGTATTTTAAGTTTTTTATATTCTTCTTTCATAGCACCATGTAAGTCTTTATCTAAATGATCCAATGATGCATTAAAAATCTTCTTTATAAAATAAAAATTGTGATGTGTGTATTCAAATCGAATATAATCTACCCATAATTCTGTAATTAGAAAAAAAATTTGTTATCATGTATCGTTGCGTTTTATATTTGATTAATAATTGGTAAGTGCTTACTGATATTTTTATTGCCATACAGGGAACATAATTTTTTCGCCAAAAGTCTGATGTTTGTAACTTTTATACGGGCTAAAACCTTTAGAAATGTTAAAAGACAATTGTATAATAAAATACAATCTTCAGGGCAAAGTTTCATTAATTCACTCAGAACAGCTGTTGCAGTCTTTAGATTTGAAAAATTCGTCTTTAATTCTTGGAGATAACTATTTGAAATTTTCACATTGATAACATTCATTTCTTGATCATTTGAATATGATGTATGATTCAAAAGTGTTTCGAGCTAAATAAAAAATAACGTAATTAAGTACAAACATTTTATTTTGACATTTACAAACACACACACACACAACACAACATATATTTCTTTGATATATTACAAAGAAAATTATTTTTTAAACATTTGTATCGAACCATTATCTTTATATTATAAATCAAATATATACGTCTATATTTTTCGAAATGTAATTAAAACCACAAATTAATATTAAGCATTAGTGTAGTGGTTTAATTGTAAAAAGTGTCCAAATTTAATCAAAATTGTTTAAAGTCAAAGATTTTCTTAAATTGTATCCGATTGCAGCTAATGATCGTAAATAACAATTGCCTACTTTAATTTTTAGCACAATTTTTTTTATCATTTTAATTGTTTTTTAATACCACAAATATGAAGATAACACTGTGTAACCAAATGAACATAGTAAAAAACCATTCTAACATTAACACATAGCTATATACATATATACATACATACATATATATTCTATTACCTAAAGTAAATTTAAAAAATAATATCCTTCTTCTTTTCGGAAGCAGTAAGAACAATTATGAAATTGAGTGTGGAAGTAAGAAAAGGAAGGGAAAGACCAAAGAAGTAATACAATTGAGGAGGATATGAGGATTGCTGGTGTGTGTGTGGAGGATGTGGGAGATTGGGCCAAAAGGAGGTTTAGGACGAAGGTGGCCGACCCCAAAAAGATGGGATAAAGGCGAGGGAGATGATGATGATGATTATCATTCATCAGCTTTATATATCATTTGTGGCATATTACTACAGTTCGCTTATTTCTTTCCAAATCTGTTCTGAGCCTATTATTTCTTCATCCTGTATTCCAATTTTCACTTGACTTGTGCATTATTTTATTGATCTACTGAATGATCGTTTACCTTGGATTTCTATTTTATAATTCGTTTCGTTATTCCATAAGGTCTCTCAATACATTATTTGTATCTGTGGTTACTGCTTCTATGTTACTCAAAAGCTGTCACAATTCCATATTGCTCTTTATTTCGTGTCCTTGAGCGATATTTTATTGGTCCATTAATTATTCACCTTTAGATCACTTTTGTCTTCATTTCCTTTAGATATTTAGCCATTTCTCATGTGCATAGAAGAAAGCCAGTCTGATTTCTACTTTAAATAATAACATTATTTCAAATTTAAGCAATCCTTATTTGAATTTCTTTTCAGTTGTTGCTGGTTCCATTTATTACTATTGGTATTTAAAATGTACTTTCTCAAATTTATAATCTCCCATATTTAGGTAATCATTGTGACTATTTTATATCTGATACTGTTACTGTTACTGTATACTATATAGCCTTTATTTCATTTATTTGTATGTAGTGCAGCTTCTTCACTATTTTCTATTGTTTTCGTTACCAATTTTTATTTTTTGAAAATAATATTGTTTTATATAACAATTATTTTACTATAGCATACAAGATTCTTAAAAAAATATTTTTTACTTTATTTACAATGATATTGTGAATGTTAAAAACAGACAACTTAAATCTGTATGTACATTTTTACAAGGAACAAGACTATTAAGTTAAATTAGATTATACTACATTACCTTAATTTGCACTACCCGATAGAATAAAAAACATATGGATAGACATTATAATTACTAATGCACACATTGCTTTCTAAGTACCCTTAAAAACAGTTTCAAAAAAGTCATTATCTAAATACGTTAATAATAAAAAGTACTAATAATTTATCTTACCAAACAAAGATTGTCCATCTTCATATATGCATTTATTATATTCCATAAGGAAAATGTGTTGTTTAACAATGATGGAAAACAAATTAAAATAGCATCGTTTAAAAAATTGCCGAAATTAATGTTTGTTATGTAATGAGTCAATATTTTGAATCCAAATTTCAGCTGCTCATATATCAATTCATGGGACAGCAATATAATATAGGGGTTTTTATATATAGAAGCCTAAATAAATAAATTGTATTATTATTAAATTAGTGAGGGCACTTCATAAAACCACTTACCCAATAAATATAATATTGGACAGTACGTATGGCTTTATGTTTATGAGCTTTGAGAAATGCTTTTATTGTTGCTATATTTATTAAATTACTTATTTGTACACTTTGCATATGATAAGACTTTTCAAATATCATTAAATGATCTAAATATATTTTCCATAAATCAATCTCTTCATTATACATCAAATTTGATGTCAAACCGAGTTCGTAAGTTAATATACAATTCCTATAAAATTGAAGAATAAGTAGCAAAACAATATGTTAAAAATCATTAAAAAAATACAATACTAACAATATGTCACAATAATCACAATAACTGAAGAACATCAATTTTGTGTTGAAATCGAAGATAAAACCTTTCTCGTTCATTTGTACTAATTTTTGCCACATAAGCTTGCTATGTTTATATTCCAGAACCATATCCCTGCATAATAAAAAATACGTACATTGGTTTTTAACTATTATTGTTTTATCAAAAATTTTTCCCATACTCGACAATAACACTTAATATATTCATAACTCGAGTCATCATCATTGTTCTATCTAATAACATGAAATGGAAATCCATCTGTCCTTTGTATAATTTTTTAACACTATAATAATTTTCTAAAGCAAATTCAAATGAAGAGCCATTGGTGTTTTCTATATGTTGTATTTCCATACTAAATTGTTCCAAGTGTAAACGTTTGTAGTCTTCGTGGTATTTTAAGCCTTCATAAAAATGTTGTCTGGCTTTTTCAATGTCGGAACATTCTTCATACATAAACATAGCTGTTATAATATATACTTCCGGATCACTTTGGTAGGTTAATGTAATATTATCCAAATAGTCCTTACATTTAATAAAAAGTTCATTCTGAAATTTAAGAATTAAATATTATATATTATATTTTTAATTAATTCTATATGTATTAAGATGATTCAAGATATTTTCATTTTACGTAATTAAGAACATATCCAATTTTAGTGTAAATACAGTATTGCTACAAAATAAATAAAATCAAAATTATGTGCTAAGTTTTTTTAATCTACTGTGTGATATAATTAAACGGAACTTTACATTAACACAATAATATATGTGATAAAAATCAATCATTACCAAGGCATCATTGCTAATTAATCTACATTCTACGTGTTTTAATTCAATAATTATACTTACTATTAAACATTTACTTTCTAAAATAAAATAATTTAAAAAAATTATGAGTTCTATTTTTTAATGACAGAATCACAACTGTGTTTATATAGTAATAAGAATTGAAAAAAATAAATAAATCTATTAATTATTTTAACATATATTTTTCAATATATATTTACTAAATTTTAATAAAATGTATATTCTTAACTTCATTTGATATTTCATCTTCTAAGATGGAAAAAATATTTTTAACATTCAGGATATTAAGAAAATGTTAATAATAAGTTGATGTATGCAATTTCAGATATTTTAAGACAATACATTTCTAAAATCATTAACAACTATGCATCTTAGTAGATATTAATAATAAAACAAAAATGTTGAAGACATTTTATGATACGTATTTCAATGGAAATTAAATATTTTAATAATAAATACAATTGTCAAAAGCTTACAGCTCTGTTTATAATTTAATTTTATAAAGTACTACTCGTACTTCATTTTGAGTGAAAATTACAATATAATAAAACATCCAAAATATTTATAACTAAAATATACAAACTGAATATGATGAAGTTGTATCAATGTAAAAACAAGCTGAATTTCTAACAAATCCTACCTACATCTTTAGTTATGATATATTATATAACTCTTGTTATTTTTAATGTTGACTGTAACCAAAGATTTTAGAACCAAAAATAAAGATTTTTGTATTAAAATAAATAAAAAACTAAGTAAAAATAATTTAAGTTAAATTAAGGAGTGAAAATATATTTTATTTTTAAGTAATAGATTCTTTACAGCTTTTGTAACAAACATAACTAATATATATATATGTATAACAAACAAACCTAAATGTATCAATAAATAATTTAAAAATACAACATTTATCTAATTCTACAACTCGCTTATAGTCCTTGCCTGGTAATTAACTTGCTAAATAGCTCTTCCTTTCTCATACTCTCATTCTCAAATAATATTGAGATCTAGTTATTCCAGGAATTACTATAAGAGTTAACAGACTAAGTGTGCATCAGTTAAACTGAAAACTAGTAGATTTAATAAAAATATTGAACATATAAGATCTCTCCTTGTTTAAATATCGATCAATTAAGTGCTATTTTAAACAGGCCAATAATGATGTGTGGCTAATACATAATTTACATAAATTAGAAAATAATTCCAAGAAAATTCTTTTAAATATGTTCAATGACTTTTATTGTGCTCGGTGCTTGGTGACTATACTTTAATATTGATCATATTTAAGATGTATTATAATATATTGACAGATATTACATTTACCCATTACTGACTCGGCATACTTAATAAACTGTAAAACTCGTAGGAAGTCCATACAAAACCTAAACAATCGAAGTTCAAATAAAACCCATTTTTGACTTTGTTAATGAAACAATCATTGTGATAAAAAAACAATTAAAAAAAAAGTATTACTTCGAATTGCCAAATTATTAATTCAAAATCAACTATATTCGCTACCAATCTATGACTATATCTATTTAAACATAAAGATTATTACAATAGGATACAATTAGTTTAGGATTCATTGCAGTGAAATTGTATTACATTAGCGAATTAAAATAACAATCAATGAACAAGCAGATGTAATAAAAGTGCCGATAAAATACACCTTGAAGTGCACATTATTTCACTAAGTAAATCAAAGATACAAACCTAGCGACTATCTGTTAAATTTGATTTGAACAAAGAAGCTAAATGTATGCATTGATAAGAATATCAACTAATATAATGTGGTTTATGGAATCGAAGGCCTTTGAAATATATTGGCAAACATATAACATCTTTTTGACTACTAGTTTTAAAACTCATGGGTGGAACTGAACTATGGCTAAAGGCAAACGAATGAAGACTACCATCTACTGAGACTACTAATAAAAAGGACTTAGGAGAAATACTAACAAACTTGGTGGCGATGAAAAGTTCGAAGAAAACAATACTTTATTCGGAACTCGTATAGCAATTGCTACAAAGTGTGGATGTGACGACAATTTATGACATCCGTCTTGTACACTACTAAACAATATGGATCATACATCTGTGGACATTATTGCGGTAATAATGACACGGTGTTTCCAAAAGATTTGTTTGGAACAATTTCAAAATTGATAAGGATAAATGGCCTTCCTAAATGTTCGTATAATCATTAATTATCGCAATTGTACTGTATTGCCACTCACGTTGGTCAAACAGAAGTCAATGTAATCTTTTAATGACGAACTGCATATGGGAAATCGATTGAACATTATCTTAAATAAGTTGAAGATACCGTTGGAAAAATTGAAGAGTACTTTGGTGTTTTTGTTTATTGTACTTTCGTCATTGTCATTTAGCAACTCCATCTGTAAAAATAAAACAGACAATAAGGACGCCGCGCGAGAGCATAATCTTCAATTGTTGATTATAAGACTATTACTACATTGATTTTGTGTTTGCATTTGTCCATCAAACATATCTCGTTGGATATATGTTCTAGAAATTCGTCTTTGGTGGCTTGGTGACGGCTGTACTTGTAGACCAGAGTCTCGAGGTCATAATTGAGGTCCCTTCAAAAGAAAAAAGACGAAAACCGCGTCAATACGTTTTTTAGCCAATACGCGCGGTATAAAACTCGGAGAAATCGAAAGTACGCTTACCTTAATTCTACATACGTAGCGATATCATGCCGTAGCATGAAATGCATGTCCGTGTAGTTTTCCGTATGGATGATGCTCGACATGTTCGGTGTAAGTTTGGTCGGTCGTAGACGTTTTTGGTGGGTCGATGGCGACCAAACGATGGTCGCCAACGGCCGTTCGTTTAACGGACAGCGAGAAACGATCGAATCAATACGAGCTACGCCGATGTTTTGATGTAAGCACGGTAAGGAGGGTGTGTGCGGCGTGAAACGAAGCGTTACTGCGTCGGACAATTTCGGTATTCAAAGGTTAAACGAGCGAACGGTAAACAAATTTTGTTTGTATCCGCGCCTCACAGCCGCCGAACACTGCCCCGGTGACAGTGTCGCCAACAACACGGCGAGACTGTTACATAACCGACCCGTGTACGTCCAGTTGACCGGAAGCCAATCCGTGGCCAAAGTAAATTTACTGCAAATTGTCGGCAATTTAAAACGGTCATTTACTATATTAGGGACCGGCGCTTTGACGGATTTGTTGTTTACAATGCCGACGGCACGACGCTTGCGAACAGTCCCAGGCGCGTATCGATTTTTGGAAACCGATCATTATCTCGTCGTCAAGTTGCCAGTGTCTTCGTTTCGAACCGGCGATTGTCTGGTTGCGTAACGGTGCGCGGAACGCCGTACGTGTGCCGCGTCGTCGCGTGTAACGTTCCGCCAATGGATATCCCGATATAATAATAAAACAACTCGAATAACGGGTAACCGTGTAGCGCGGACGGCGTTAAACTATGAAAATATGTCGGAAAAACGGTACGTCTAATGACCGCCGCTATTATTACTCCGTAATACGAACTACGATTTTCGGTATTTTCGATTCGGGTATTTTGCGGTACGAAATGATACGTATTCGACGTCTCGTACCTGCCTATATATTATCGCCGTTTAATTGACAATTCAGTACCGAATCTATCGCGGAAACCGAACATTTAGCGCGTTCATCCGCAGTTTCTTACGCGAACGATTTTCGTTTGTTCGCTACGTCGTATAACTCTGTCGTTCGACAAAACCGGTTTGGCAATTTGAAGTTCGTCAAATGCTCCCCGCGCGGCTATTTCGACGATATTCGATAATTGAGTACGGTTTTACGTATCGAATAGTAAAATGTGTATCCGTAATATAGTCGAAACGTTTTTGCGGCGCGACTCGGAACGGACCAAACTGGAACATGTAATGAACTCCAGTTGAAACGAAAAAAAATTCGTTAATCGTAACCTCGTCAAAATTGTTCGTTTCGTGTTCGATCGCCGTTTGTATGATATTGCGCGATAGTCGCTCAATTGTTGTCGTCTATAATATGTTAAAAACGCGCGTTTAATTTGTCGTACATTTTCAGTTGGGCGTAAATACGCCTGGAGATGGGGGTTATGGGTTTACGTTTACGCCAAAACGGATCGATGTAAAACTGGTTTTCGCCGAAACGCGACCTCGATCGAAAATTATTGGTCACATTTTTTCGTACAGGCCTCCTAATACATACGACTGACCCGCGCGCAAAGTAGACGTTTGTGTTTTATTAATCGGTATTTTACCGAGCTTCTTTGGAGTTGAAACGGTCGTATAATTTTATATTTTGTACACGTATATATTCACCGGCGATTACGCAAATAATAGGAGTGGCCCGATCACGGTCGAAATGTATATTCGGTGTCCAATGTGATGTCCCATTTTTAAAGCATTTTTCAAAGGAAACACTCAAACTACGTATCGTATATTTTTTCATTTTTGGGCGCGACGGTTAGGTAGGTATATACTATCTTATATATATATATATATATATATTACTATAATATACGATACCGTATCGGTTTATTATAATACGTTTCAAAAAATTGATCGAGACTTAACTAAAATACCCGAAACCTGGAGTGTTTGAACTGTTTGGTGGGGAAGCCAGTAAAATGTATTTGTGTGGCCGGTTGACCCTTTAACTACATGCCCCGGCACCCTTCCCGGTATTCGTGGACCGTTGACCTTTTGCTTATCACGCAGTCACCCTCTCGTTATGCTTCCTCCGGTTATTTACATTTTAGGATTAATTTGAATTTTAATCAATAGGTTTACTCCCGTACGCGACGAACTAATTACGTTAATAAAGACGCTTCACGAATAATTCATTTACGAAATCTCTTCGCTCGGTCCATCACACTGTTGGCGGTCGGGGAGGAACGTTTACAAAACGCGTAAATGTTTCGTAATCACCGGCGTTACAATTTTTTTTTGATTTTTCGGTAGACAATCGACGACGATCCGATCGCAAAATATTTTTCCCCCGTTTCGTTATTACGTTTGGCTTCATTTCGCCACCCCCATCGGTCTTTCCTTCCATCTCGGGCTGGCGCGCGACTCGCATTTCAAGGCCGTACGTACCGATCGGTGGGTATAGGTTTGTACCGGTTACGCTATAGAGTCGCGGTCGGAACGCCGCCGCGACCACAGCTGTGGGAGTGGTCTGGTCCCGGCTACGCACGAACGAGGTCAACGTTCCGCGCAAACTATCGAATCCGGTGAACAATCGAACGTCAAGTTTGCCAGAATGGAACCGCCGAGTATTTCGGTACGAACTATCGAACGGGTCCGTGGACTATCGATACGCCGCGCTTCGGCCGTGTAAAGAACCTACTGGGGATCGATCGTCTGTAAAAAGTTGTCGAACAATATGGACGGCTGTAATCGATGTTGTTTGTACACGGCACTATCGATTTGTGTTCAGCCGCGATTGTTTATCCCGACGGAGCCGTCGGCGTTTTCGTACAGGTCCGTCCGGGCCAAAAGCCGAGTTGCCGCTACCGTGGCGGGCGTTTTTGCGCGTAGGACAATTTCATTTCTAGTACGGCTTCAATTGGATTTTCGCCCACACCCTTGGAGCATCCGGGGGGGCTATTCTTCACCCGGTTCAGTGGTTCGTAAAATGCGGCGATCTACCTGCGTCACATGGCGTATGACGTATGCCGTCATTGGTCACACTTTCGGAGAACACCGCGTACGTACGTATTGCCATTGATTTTATATCGCTATAGATTGCTCGTTGCAATATAAACTTTGTTGCGCCGTAATCTACGACCGATTAATATTATAATATATATAATATAAAATATTAATACTATAAAATTAATTTATAAAATACCGTATATTATTTAATTTCCGAAGGTCAGCGGACTGTGGTATTTATGTTTGGAATAACCGAAATTTATTTTCGTCGACTGCTCTCATACCACCCGTATTTTCTTTAATGTTAACAAACAGGAATTCGATCACAACAGTACTTGCTACGCGAAATTTGAATAAAATAAAGACGAAAAGTAATCCGATTTATAAAACACACTGAATTTACTGAATACATTATTTTAGAAAACAAAACGAAAAATACTCTAACTTCAACACGTATTTAATAAAGTAAAAATTATACCAAACAGTACAAATATAATACGTAATTATTTAATTTCTTAATAATAAATAATAATAATACATTACGGTTTAATTATATTAAGAGGGTATTATAGTTATAATAATCGTTAAAAAATAATAATAAAGAAAAAATTGAATAAATTTTACAATTTAATATCAAACGTGTTGTAACACCCTCAATTTTGCAATCTGCTGTGTAGCTTTATTGTGTATTTCAACATTGATTAATTCGCGTTCTTTAAATATTATAGTTCTAAATAACAATTTAATGATATACAAGTAATGTTCTTTATACGGTTCTCTACTACACAATAATACATTATACAGTATCTATTTATAGCGTGTATAAATATTTAAAAAAAATATACATATGGGATTATAGTATTTCAACGTAGCAATCACGCAGCGTTGACTGAATTAGTCCCCACTCTTTTTATTCCGAAATAATAAAAGCGATTCAGAATAAGAACGCCCACTTTCGCGCATGCAAACTGAACCGCCGGAATGGCTATACCCCCCCATGCGAGATCCAGGTGTGTTGTGATTGGTCGTCGGTTTTCGATTACCGTCGTCAGCCGTCGCGGTCGACACTTGCCGCCGTGTATACAGGGAACGAACGCATAAACCACGAATGGCACACTACCGTGTAAACGTTGTGATATTATTGTTCACTACGTATACACTTGTTGCACGTGCTCTGCGACGGGACGCCAAGCATCAGCGCTCACCGTGGCAACAGACATGCGCGAACCAGTCGAGTTTTGGACGGTCGAGTGGGCATCATTATTCTGTATTGGGTATAATGATCTATACATAATCCGCCATAATTGAAACTAAACCGTCACGCTGTATAGCGGCATCCGCTATCTACGGCGCAAAGTATTTTATATAACAGTGAGCAATCTATAGTAATATATAATCAACGATATTGCTGACGATAACCGCGGATCGGTATTAACGATTAAAAGGAATTTTCGACAATTAGTAGATGCCGCGATTGCGAATGAGTGGTTGTAGCACAATGACCGCTCGTGTGTAGAGGTAGCAGCATTTTCGTCGAACAGAATCTACTCAGACATACGTATGTATCAACCATTTTGTTGGGACGGGGAGTGTTAAAAAAAAAACCGTATTATTTTCAATTTGTTCGCAGGCACTTGAATCTCACGAAACGTTGGTTACGCGCTAATAACAAATTTATCGACTTGGCAAGATTTCACAGAATAATGTGGATCACGATGGGATACAGCGACGTATTCCCATTCACTTCCGAAAGTAATGGTACAATTTTTTGCGACACAATCTCGTATTGCCCCTATCCGTCAGTTTAAAGGTGTGACAGTTTTACCATTAATATGTGTAGACAGTCAAGTATTTTGATAGGCCGATTAAACAAAAATAATTAAACGAATTACGATTCAATATAAATCTAATACCTTTAAACGAGCAATTCTTGAATATATGAATCTTGGAAACGGCTGCAACAATTTTCATGAAATTTAGTATGCAGAGGGTTTCGAGGGCGATAAATCGATCTAGCTAGGTTTTCATTCTTTTTCACTTTTTGCCATATAAACGTCGAAAACGAAAAAAATTCGTTCGAATTGTTAAAACTCTCTTAGAAATTCTAATTTCATACCAAATATGCCTACAACGATAACCTTGCGTTTGGTGTAATAAGATTTAAGTATAAGTACTTATTTCTTATATAATGTTAAATTAATTGCACTCGTGATTTTTTAATTAAATAACCAGTTCATATTATTTTATTATGTCGGTAAGATTGAAAAATATTATTCATATTTCATCAGTATGTAATTCATATCTAAATATAATTTCCACAAAACACGATTTACCCAAAAAAAAAAAAATACGGAGTAAAGCTCCGTCGCCCAATATTAATATATAAATGAGATAAGTAAATAACGGACGGGATATACGTATTCAAATTATTTCGACAAAACGCTATTTAATAAGGACAGAAAATATAAGGTTAAATGTGTATGCAAGTGGAAATCATTTTTTTTTTAAATTATAATTATTAATTTTTGAAATTAGTTTTATACAAGACTACATTAAAAGGAGTTTTAAGATGTAAAGTCTGTTTCATTTAAAGTACATAATTTGTTACATTTTTTTAAAACAAATTATTCATCTTTTGTTCTAAAAATATGTTAACTTTATACAAAGGTACTCAAATTTCGTTAAATTAGCAACGATATAGATAATGTTTAATCCTATAATATTGTTTAAACTCTGTAGTGTTAGGTGATATTAACATATAAGTATCAGAGATAAGTTGTATTAGTAAAGTACTAGGAAAGGTCTTATTTTATATTTTTTGTTATTACTAATTGGGAAATGTCAACTTTTAACTAAATTAAATTACCTTTTTTAATTCAGCAAATAGTCCAGTCTTGGTTCTTTGAATATTGTTGTGATGTTTACATAATGAACAGACATGTCCAACAATGTTATTGTTTATTTATATAATTTAGGTTACTGTAGTAGAGCACATAACACTTAGGTTCGTTCATTTTTTGTAATAAATATATTAAAAAGGTAATTTCATTTAAATTATTATTTTTTTTGTATTTAAAAGGTTTAAAATGTTATTGTGTACGAGTAGTTTTTCCTTTTTTTATTTGTTATTAAAATCATAATATTGTAGAGTACCTATAAAATACCTAAATAAAGTTTCAAAATTCAGATATTTCAATATTATAATTTAATATTTTTATAATAATTCAATATTACTAAAGTGACAGTTTTATTTTTTAAAATAAATTGAACCATTTGTTTAAGCAATGGTATTTTTTTAAATCATTAGATTATTGTTATATATATTTACTAGATAATAGTTTAATGGGCGAACTTGGAGATTAAATATTTATCTACAATGTAAATAGATACATTATAAAACTGTCGATATAGTGAATATTGTTTTAATGATTCATTTTTTCTTTTTTTATAATCAGAACCTAACTGAAGATGACAAAAAATACAATCGTTTCATAAAATTGTTATATAAACGAAGATGGCATTGTGACATGTGCGGTGATTGTAGATGCCTAATGATTAAAAGAAGATAAGAAATTAAACATATCTAAAGCAGTAAATTAACTTTAAACTAAAAATAATCTATTTAAAATAATATGACTATATTATTATATTAATATTCGTTTTAATATTTCGGTAGCTAAGAATTATTAGTTATATAATAATACAGAAAAAAATTATTTGTCGAAGTCTGAAGTATCTACTATTCAATATATGTAAGAGTGCATTATCTAGAAATCTAGATAAACAAGCTTATCAATGTTACCTTAATTGGAATGTAGCTTCAACAGAAATGGAATCTTATAGAATAATTGATGGGGTTTTAAACAGCGTTCAAATGTGCACAGTATAAAATACACTAATTAGTAAGTATAATAAAATAAAAGGAAATATTTTAAATTCTTGATAAATTTTTATTTAAATATTAAGTGGTCGTGATGGAATCATAAAATTATTGAACGAAGTATTGTCCAAGTTTTACATTGTAATGATCGAATGTTGTAAACATTTACTGAAAATTGATATATCACAATGTCCACTTTTGGTAAAAACACGGTATCTAATAGTATTAAGGAAATATGTGTTAAAAAAATTTTAATATTTGGATTTGATGTTAATATTAAAAATAAAACAATGCCGCCAAATTAGAAAAATTGTAAGTAAATAACATTTTTGTTATTTATGTATACGTATTCAAACAATTTAATTTTTAGGCCTGAGAAGTAATGTAAATAACAATTTGTATCATAGATTATAGCTGTGCATTAATTGCAATGGACACTTTTGCTTGAAACAAAAATTGAAAGTTACCGTGTCCTGGCTTACTACCAATGCATTTGTCTCTTATTGAAAATACCAAAAGTAAGTTGAGCACACAATTTAATAGGGTTATAAATACATTTATTGAAGAATATTGTATTCATTTATTTGAGAGTCAATTTTGAAGTATGAGTTTAAGTTGCAATAGCTTTTAGCTTAATAAAATATTTGAAAACAATATATAAAAAATATTAATGGTTTATAACTCAGGTAATCATTGTCAATTTTTTTGATAATTTGGTTTATGCAAAAAAATATTTTTATCTCGTTATTTTAAGAAAATTTGAGAAAAAGTATTTGAATGTTAACAAAATCAGAATTAAAATGAAAATAAGAAGAAAATTATACTCTTAAGGTATAAATAATATAGATTTTAATTAATCATTATTTTTAGCAATGTGGAATTGGAAGAAAAATTTAATTTATAAATTGACTTTTGTTGAATGGGTTGAGTTTAAATGTCTTATCAGAAACCAAAGTAAATATTTTAAACATTATTAAAAAAGAAAATAAGAATAACAGCATTTAAATAAATTTCAGGACATTTGTAACATGAAGTCATACGAGTTGGAAAAAAGGTTCATCAAATGATATATAAGCCTCCTGTCAATAACTAAAGGGATGGATTATGGAATTAAATGTGAATCAATTTCTAGGGACCATTTTGAAAAAGTTCTCTGTATTACTTTTTTTTTTTTTATTAGAATAAGCTTCGGCAGCGTTGGCTATTGATTGATATTTGACATAGGTTTTTTACATGATGTTTGTTAATACAATAATTTTTTAGTTTTTATATGTTTTTTTTTTTTTACAATAAATTTTCAATTTCAATTTCTCTTATAAAGTTAAGTGTTTGTTTGATAGTTGACACGTTCTGACCTAATGATTGATAGAGAAATTCTGGAATGTTGTGATTGGTTCTGGCAGTTTCTGTTTGCTTGCATTCGACGAGTATATGTTTAACTGTCTGATTGACTCCACATGTTGCGCACTTAGTTTGTTCTCCTTTGTTCATTAGATAGCCATGTGTGTATCGAGTATATCCTATCCTTAGACGTGTTAGTAATACTTCTTCATTTCTATTAAGATTTGCTATGTTTTTCCAACGTTCTGTTGTACGTTTTATTTCGATGAGTTTGGTTTCTTTTTTTCTCCATTTGAGTGACCATTTTTCTCCAATCGAAGTATTAATACATCTTAGTGTATCTTCAAAAGTACAGTGTTTTTCGCTTATTTCCATTTCCTCATTATCAGCTGCTTCCTTTGCTAGATGGTCTACTTTTTCATTTCCTTGAATGTTGCAATGGCCTGGTATCCAGACAATAGTTATTCACTGCTTCTATTATTTTTGATTTTAGGCTGTTGTTGTTACTCTGGCTACTTGAACATTTTATGGAGCTTAGTGAGTCTGTAAATATGACGTAATTATTTGAAAGTGGAGAGTTTTTTATATATTTTATAGCAGAGTATATTGCTAACATTTCGGCAGAGAATATACTGCAGCTATTATTTATTTTTTTTTTTTTAGCTGAAAGTTAGGAGCGATGATAGCTATTCCAGTTCCTTTTTCAGTTTTTGAAGCATCGGTATAGGTATGTTTATAATTGGGGAGTTCTTCAGTCATCTCATAGAATAGTTGTTTATATATGGTTGGTGTTGTAATTTTTTTTTTATAACTGACTAACGATGTATTTAGAGATATTTTTTGATTTGTCCACGGTGGAGTGTTTGGTATTTCATAGTTTATTATGTGCTTGAGATTTATTTGGTGGTCTGTTGAGAGTATTGATTCTTCTGTATATCGATTGTATTAGTTTAATGTTGTTATTAAAAGTATTGTTGAGACGGAGATTTAGTATTGTGTTATAGGTGGATTTTTGGTTATACATTGCGTTTAGAGCGGCAAATTTGAGCAGTAATTTGTTACGTCTATATTTTAGAGGTGGTTCTCCGGTAATAATGTATATACTATTTGTTGGGCTACTTTTGAATGCGCCTAAGGTTAATCTTAAACCTGCATTGTGTATTGTATCTAATGCTTTAAGTATTGATTTTTTTGCTGTATATTGAGCCATAATCTATTACTGATCTGATGAGTGAATTGTGGATTAGTAGTAGTGTTTCTGTGTCTGCTCCCCAGTGTATATTTGCTGGCGTTTTTATTATGTTTAGTCGGTTTTTTGTGCTTATTTTTATGTTATATGTTTTTTCCATACGAGTTTTTCATCAAAAGTTAAACCTAATATCTTCATTGTTTTAGTCTATTTGTTTATTTCCTAATGTAATATTTGGCTTTATTAAGTTTTTACTATTATATTTTCTATGTATTTAAGGCTTTTATGTCTAATCCAGATGTAACTGTCGTCCGCTTAAAGGGATATTTTGGCAGATTTTGGTATTTGCTGGATCATATTGTTAATTGAAACTAGAAATAGTGTTGTGCTGATGGGTGAGCTTTGTGGTATTCTATTTTTCAGTTTATATTGATTTGAATAGAGACCATTGATGGTAACTTTGAATAATCTATCATTGAGAACATTTTTTATGAAGTAGATTATATTTCCGGTGAGTCTTCAGTTATGTAATTGTTTAATAATTCTATGTCTCCATGTTGTATCAAATGCCTTTTTGATGTCCATACTAAGTAGAAGCATATGCTGTTTGCATGCTAATGCTTCACAGATTCTATTGCGCTATGGCAATATGTTGAATGGTGCTTTCGGAATCTGGATTGTTCTTTAGCTATAAGTTTGTTTTTTTCCAGGTACCACATTAACCTTTGATTTATTATGTCTTCGATTATTTTGCTAAGAGTACATAACAGAGATATTGGACTTCGTATTTATTTGAATTTGGTTTCTGAATTGGCAGTATTATTGCTTTCCATTGTTTTGGTAGGATGCATTGCTGCTATAGTTTGTTGTAAAGGCTTAAGAGGTATTCATTGCCGATAACAGGCAAATTTTTTAAAAATACAAATGGTATATTATCAGAGCCGCAGCTATTGCTTTTTTTTTATTAAGTGTGTATAATAGTTCTTGTAGTATTATTTCTTTATTTACTTTTTGCGTATCTTCGTCTTGATTTTCTGTAAATAAGACCATTTCATTTTCTTCGTTTAGTTTATAATTTTTGAACTCTGGATTTATATTGTTGCTTACATCATAGAATTGTTTTCCTAATATGTTGCTTGTTTCAAAATCGTCGGTTATTGTTTGATCGTTTGATTTTAGTGCCTTTATTCGTGATGTTTTTTTGGTTCCTTTTTGGATTTTATTTCAAATTATTGTCGGGTTTTCAGTACTAATTATTGTTGACATGTATTCTTTTCAGATTTTTTTTCTTATTTTCTTTAATAAATTTTGCTTTTACCCTTTATTTTTTTTAGGTTAATTAGATCGACTAATTGTTTAGTTTTTCTGAATTTGTTGAGCGCTTTATTTTTGTTTCTTATTGTAATTTTATATTCTTCGTTCCACCATGGAACAGGTCGTTTTTTTCTGGAAAAACTATTTTTTTTTATTGTTAATAGAGCTACTTGTTGAATAATGTTTGTAAAAATATCTATTTCATCTTCGACACTATCTTTTTCTTTTTTGTTATTCAATAATTTTTTTATTTCTAGTTCTGTAAGTTGTGTAAATATTTCCCAGTTAGGTGCTTTTAGGTTCGTTCAGCAATGGACGAGACGCTGACTGAATGGGTTCGGCGGATCAGCTAGCTGGAATCCTCATCCACAAACAGTGGCTGCGGATGGACCTGGTCAGTGCTTCTTCGGGACTTGCTGCGGTGGTGGTTGGCGAGGTCGCATGGTGACATGACATTCCGCCTCACACAGTTGTTGACGGGGCATGGCTGTTTCAACACTTTTGCATAGGATTGGTCATGCGCTATCGCCCGGATGTTCGCACTGCGGACACACCAGGTTGGACAATGATGAGGAAGACAGCGCGTTCCACACACTCTTTTGCTGCGAGGCGTTTGACCGTGAACAGGACACGCTAGTCTGTCAGATTGGAGGATTCGACCCAGGCAATCTGGTCGAGCGTAGCTCGAGTCTCAGGTCTACTGAGATGCCGTCGTCCAATTCGCCGAGTTGATGATGATGGCGAAGGAAGTCGCCAAACGGTAGAGGCAGGCACTTGGCGTGACAGCTCCATTATGCCAACATGGTTGCAGAAGGAGGTAGCGGCTAGGCCGCTAAATAGGAGAAAAAAGATTATTTTGTATTCTTTTTATTTTAATTCGCGTGGATGATGTAAATGGTTGCCCCGTGGCAGGGTATTGTTCTGTCATCGCGCACCATTCATGTGATAGTTTTTAAGAAGTGGTAGTTCTTAAGAATTATTGTGAATTAGATTCGATGTACGGGGGACGAGGTAAAACAACGTGGGGATAACTCGCGTTGCTCGCCTACCACTAAGGACGATCGTTTTGTAAAACTTTTTGTGATTTTTATCAATAAACGATGGCGACTCACTGGTCCGAAGTACTGCCTTCAGGCGTTCCGGGCCAGTGAGTGTATTGCCAATTTAAAAATAAAAAAAAAAAAGGTACTTTTAGGTTCCATTTCTCTTTTGAAGTATACGTACTAGACGTATTTCTATATTCAAATAATATTTGTATTGGCCAGTGATCACAGTTCTGGTTCAACGGTCCATTGTAGATTTGTAGATAATGTTGTTGAGGCGATAGCTAAGTCAATGGATGACAGTGACCCATTTGTTGCTGTATTGAAGTGTATCGGGCTGTTGTCATTTAATAAGAATATATTGTCTATATCTAATAGTTTTTCTAATTTTTTTCCTCTAGCGTTTGTGTATTCGCATTCCTATAGCGTATTATGGCTAATAATAAAATCACCAACAAAAATAAACGGTCGAGGTAGTTGATTGATTATATTCGTTAACTGGTCCGTATTAAATTGTTGTTGGTTCGGTATATATATATATATATTATATAAGGCGAGTTTTTCTTTTAGGTGTTATTGGGGTTACTTCAAAAATAGAAGTTATGTCTAATATATCGATTGGATAAGATTTATCTACATATATAGTAGATCATCCGCCGGCTCTTTACCTTAAAATTCGGTTTTTCGTATGACTCGTATGGTTTTTTAGATTGCTTATGTGGTTAATGTCGAAATTCGTTTCTTGTAAACATATAGCAGTAGGGGAGTATTTGTGTATAAGCCTCTTTAAATCGTCGATTTTTTTATAATAGCCGTTTATGTAGTATGATATGTTTAGTATCGCTAGTATTTTGCATTTTAATTAATTTGTTAGAGATAATTGTTGTTATGAATGTATACTTGAGGAGAGACGACGCGTTTTGGTTTAATTTTGATTAGGATCATTATCGGGCATTTCGTTAGTTTGTCCGCTATAATTGTCCATATCTTTAATTAAAGCGTTGGCTAGACGAGTTAATCGATTTTTCATACTTGACGACGTGATGGTTGGTCTTATGTGCTCTATTGTATTTAAAAGATTATGGGTACTGACGTTGTACATGTTACATACATCTGTTGGGTCGGCATTTCCTCGTGTATTAATAAGGATATTTAAAAATTGTTCTACACTTATGTTATTATCGATTTCGTTTTCGAAATACATTTTGCATGGTTCTAAATACTCGTTTAGGTTATCATAAAATGTATTCGTTGCAGTCGAGTTCGTTTTGGATTTTTTTATAATTATATTTTTTTGTGTCTTTGCGCGTGCGTAGTTATTTCCCACGTAATCTTCGTGGTTTTCATTGTTTGCAATAATATGTGGTGGGATTAAGCTTACGTTTGTTTTGGAAGTAACGTTTATACGCGTTTTTGTTGTATTTTCTGTTTCTGTTTCGTATACTGAGGGTGCTTCTGTATTTTGAGATAGAGTCGGTGAGAGGGGGGACGCGGAGGACGAAGCTGCTCTTTCGCTTTTTCATTTTTTTCATCGTTAACCGTGTTACCGCAGTGCTGCTCTATAGTTAGATTAGACTGATTTTGGACGTGGTTAAATTCTCGATTATTTTCGTCCGATATTTCCGTTATGTAACGTGCTGTTAAGTGGTTCTACAGGGTATCGTTTATTTTGTTAGGAATAGGTTTTTGAAGTTATCCGTTTTGGGGTTTCAGCCGGTTTTTTTCGGCAGTTTGCGGAAATGTGTCCGGAAGTTTTACATATAAAACACGCTACAGAGTCGTCAGTAAAGAAAATTCTGCGATTAGTATCGTCGTAATTAATCGACATTGAATCAGGCAGTTTGTTTAGATTTTCGGCTACTATGTGCATTTGGCGTTGGTAAACTAAGTATGCGGCTGAATCCTTCTATTGGGATACCAGCTCTGAGACAAGTTACTTTACTGGTCGGCGTTATGTTTAATTTGCTTAGTTCGTCGATAATTATGTCATGTGGTATCGAAGGGCATACGTTAGAGACGATGACTCGTTTATCTGGGTACTTTCCGATTGGTACGTTGTTGCGTAAAATTGGTTCTGTGTGGTTAACAATTTTGTCGACTATTTCTCGTGAAGAAAGGAACATACAGTAGCGATCTTCGGAATCGCGTGAAACGAATACGATGTTTGATGGATCAACTATTTTGGCGAATACGTAGTCTTTTTTGGTTGATTTCATCAGTGATGTCGATAATTATGGCTTGGCCCTTTTCGGGGAAGTTACTATTTTCTACGGTTTTTCCGAACGATTTCGAGGGGGGGGAGGGTTATTTCTTTTTCAATCGATAGTGATGCTGTATTGTGGTCGTGCGATTTAGGTATTGAACGTGTTACTATAAAGTTTTTGGTGATGGTAGGCAGTCAAAGATGATTGTTTTTGAGGTTTTGGGGATTTTTGGATAATGGGTCGAGTGGTTTTTGGTGAGAGATTTCGGATTAAGGTTAGGATACCCCGGGCTGGGGGTTCTCTTCTCTGATTGTGGTTCGTTTAAATTATTTTAGCGTGTTGTACATACCTCTGTTGGTCTGGTTTAATCGTATTTGAAGTGTTATCACGGAGCACTTATAATTCAATTAATGACAACCGGTTAGGTTGAACATTACACGCGAACTGTCCATTGTATTACTGTGTGGATTAGTAATGTGATTTCACACCTAAGTCCTGAAAGTGTAATTATACTTTAAATTCTAATATAGGAAGTTCCATCAAAAGATAATTTCATTGTTTAGGTCTTTTAAAAAATTTGTATTCGCCACTTTTGTTTATTGTAAATAAATTACACATTATGAAATGTATAAATAGTAAAAAAAAATAAATTTATAAATACATTGTATAATATTTTCTAGTATAGTCAGGTCATAAAATTGTTTTTATTTTATACTATACATTTCATTTATTTGTATAATTTAAAAAGTTCTTAAAACATTTAAGTAATCCTATGACCTAGGTTTAAATTATTGATCATTATATTTGTCAGTATTTGGTTTAATTAAATTTAATGTTTTAATATTTTCAACAAATAAACAATTCAACGTTTATGGAATTAGGTCTTTTATTTTTTTATTAAAATTGTTATTTTGTAATACGTCATATTTATATTATGTTCTAAATTATACAGTTTGATCGGTTAAAAAACTATCGTAATTGCCCCTATTTAGTAAAATATATACAAAATGCCGTCAAGTTAGTAATAATTTTATTATGTTTACAAAATATGTTTGTGTGTGTGTATACTTCATAGGGTTCATGTAAAATTTAAAAAAAATTTAGAGCTACAACTGTACTGCTCTATATCAAAAGGTGGACGAAGTATTAAATCGTATAAGAACCGTCGTTTCTACTATCAAATTGAGATGATCAAACAACTGGTTCTTATGTTGAACAATCGTATTATGGTCGTACAGTTTGGGAAAGACTGGTGGTTTATAAACCAAAAGTGTAAAATAAAAACAAATTTATTGTATAATTTGATTAATTTTTTTTTTTGGATTTCAGATGTTCACGGATTGTATTTACTTATAAAATAGAGGATCCTCTTTATGGGAAAGGATTACACGTAGAAGAAAAGTTGTTCAACGCGAATATTATCAATAGTTATAAAGTATATAAAATAAACGAGCGGTATCGAGAAATTAAAATATCTTACTTATTTTATTAAATTGTTATCACTTTTTATACGCGTTTTGTGTTGTAATGTTTATTTTATATACTATCGAATTGAAGAATATATGTTTTTTATAATAGCGTAACCAAAAATATAATATATTTTTTGCTCTTATTAATTTCACGAAAAATGTTGGTTTATTAAGTACGCACATTTAGCGGTTAATTTACATATATTCATAATATCCATATATGTACAATCAACGTATTTGAACGGTCGTAATATGTTTTTTAAATAAAGAATAAACTAAAAAGTCGCGGTAAATTATTGACTCTGTTCTTAGTTTTACGTATTGTAATTTTTAAAATTTTATTGCGCAACCGTTTGAGAATTGAAGCTCATCTGTATGACGACGATTGCCAACGGATGATGGTCTGTCGTTCTTTTTTCCAACGTAGTCCAATTTATTCGTATTAATTATTTGATAAATAATATGGAACGGCAGACGGAGAAAATTGCAGAGAAAGACCACGATTGCAACGCACGAACAAAATTATAGAAGACCGTGAAAGTAATTTGTACAAAGGAATGAAGAGGAGAGCCGGTGACGGAGAATAATGCAAATTGTAGCGAACCAATTGTTAGGTTGAAAACTGAAGACTTGTTTAATCGTTTTAATTCGTAATTTTACGCTAATCGTAACGGAATACCCGTTGTTGTTATTATGGGTAATGTCCGTTTTTCTTAACAAATAAACGAAGAAAAATATAAATAACCCGTTTTCGGGGTTTAACACGTTTTTCCTATATTTCCAGTAGTTTCGTTAAATTGTCTATAAAACTAACCATAAAGTTGTCGACATATACAAAAACCGTCCACGGCCAAATCCTTTTGGTCATGGACGGTTTTTATACTTTTTTTGTTTTTTTTTGTAGCATATTTAGCAAATATAGTACAAACTTAGACGTATATAATGTTTATTATATACGTTAATTATAATACCAGTGTTCTTTACGATCGGGTTGTTTTTACTCTAACAATTTATTTTCGTTTTCAAATTGAAAATAACGATAAAACCGTTATATCTCTATCCGAGTGTCGCGTTCGTGGTCTCGTTATCTTTTTCTCATTCGAAGCTAAGTAATGGTAAATAATTATCGCGTTGCAAAAACGATTGTCTATTGGCAGGGAGATATTACGTGGATGCTTACGTTTGCTTTCGGTATTCCCGTTAGTTTAGTTTGCACGTTTTCCAAATTTCAGTCACGATACTCTTAAGGATAGCGAAGTACAAAAAGTTAAACTTGAATCGTGCACCGTACGTTGAAACGCTAAAAAGTAAGGGGACGTGGAATTTCTGCGTGTTTTTACGCCGTGTACCAGTTGACACTTTCACAGAGAAAGCACGGGCGATCGAAACGAACTTACAACAATAATCCCGAAGCGGATAAAAGTTATTGGCCCCGTCCGGTGAGTAGTAATGCGACGAGAATACGTTTAAGAAACGTTTGTTTCGGTTCAACGACACGCGCGTGTTTGAACGATAGAAGAACTAGGGAAAAAAAACGTTCGCAAAAACGACGGAACGTTATTTCGTGTAAGCCACCAAGCGGACGATGCATTTCCGAGGGGCGCGAATTCGTTGGCGGATCAATTTTTTTCGTAACGACGCTCCGTGTATAACCGCGGAACGTTTTTCGAACGCGTTGCGCGCGCACGCAACCATGAAAACCGCGTTTGTTTACGGCGCCAACGAGAAATAAAAATGCGCCTCATTCCACTGTACGCGCGTTACGTTCGTAATTTGTATTCGTGAAGAGCGTGCAAAAATAGGAATATTTTTCTTCGTCGTTTTCGTCACGACGCGGGAGGTACAAACGTCGTCGACTACGATTATACATTCTCACGTGGACGACAGTGTGCTGGCCGTTGGCTACTCGGCCGAAGAGTTCGTTGCGCGCGCCGGCTGACTATACTTGCGACGCACCCGTACTAGTTGAGTTGTTTTCACTAATTTTCGGGATCGTTGTCGACGACGACGATGAACAACGGCGGTAAAAGTCGCGAAGACGACAAGAACCGTTGTCGTCGCCAATTGCGGCGACGAAAGCGCCACGACGGTAATCGGAGTTCGCCAGAATCGAACCGGAGCGACTTGAGCCGAGAGTGAGTTTCGCTATTTAATTTCACGATCTCCGAGACTAGTGATAATAACGACGGCGATAACGTTCGCCTTTCCGTGTTTCGTCCGGTGAACCGGACGCGCAGCAACAACGGTGAATGGCCGGTGCGCAAAGTTGTCGCCGTGGCGTCCGTCAGCTGCGGCGATTCGGAATCGCAACCGTTGCCGCCACCTCGTCCGCCCGTCGTCGAGTCGTCGTCGCGGTCGCCGCCCAACAAAATACTGCTCGTGCACGGGCTGGACGTCGTGCCTGTCAACTGCGACCGGGTGTTCAACTTGTTCTGTTTGTACGGGAACGTGACCACCGTGAAGATCCTGAAGGACGACAAGGTACTGGTCGAGCTGGAGGACGTCGAGGCGGCCAAACGTTGCGTGTCCAATCTGCATTTGTTGCCGTTGGACGACGTAAACAAAATGAGAGTGAAGTGAGTGAGTCGAACTCGTCGTCGTCGTCGTCGTCATTGTCGTCGGTCGTCGTTTGTCCGTTCGACAAATAAATACGTATTTATATGGCCGTAAATCGGGTCAAACCGAAAATACGGTCGTTCGGGCGGATTAATTTCGAATTTTAACGCGCCCGGGGCGTTATAATGATAATTAATTACCGAAACGGATTTCGGAAGCACCCTCCTCCACGATAGCGCTATTCGCGTTCGTAATTGGGCGCGTTTACGAAATTGTTCGTTACCGTCGAACGTGTTACAGGTATTCCAAACATTCGTTTATGTACGACCAAGTGATGTTCAACAAACTACCGGACGGCACGCCCGCTCAAAAAGTGTACCTGGCGAGCAAACTGAATAGATTTCCCGCTAGCGGACTATGTTTGGATAGACGTCGTATCGCAGCTCCGTCGAAAGTGGGCGCAAAAATAACAAATACGTACCCCAAATACGTCGCGAGCGGGCGCGCGATTTTAATTTTTAACTTTACGCGGTGGTGTTGGTGGCCGTGGAGAGGGTTTATGGTACTGAACAAATGTGTGTCAAATCAACGCCTCGTCTTGTAACAAGGGGGGAGGGGTGTTGAACGAAATATATATTTTTTTTAAAATTACAATTTTAAAGGGATCGGAAACGATTTTTTTTTAAAGTTATATTCGACAGATAAAATGGGGGAACTTGACCGTTATCCATATGTCGCCAATAATTTGGACGAGTTTAATGTGACTGTAGGTACGTAGGAAACTAAACGAAAATTCGATCACTTAAATTGAATAAACTTTTTAGCTTTTTTGTTTGGATTTTCGTTTAAACGTTTAATTTTTACTACGCGGAGACAAACGCCGTTAAATCATATACGAACGATCGTCGTTTTTTTTTTAACGTAATTTGCATCGATAAAAGAGCTACGAGTTCGAATCTTTTTTTAACCAGAACGAAATTAGGTTCATTTTACGTGATCGAAGTTTCGCGTAAGTCTTAAAAATGACACGAAAAACGCACCGAATTCGAAGTTTTTATTTTCGCGTCCATAACGTCTGCGTCGTTAAAACGTCACGTCAAACGCGTTACGTTTAATAACCGTAGTACTGCGTTCGTTTTATCCCGTTTTAGATTCTACATTTTTTCAACGCGCCGACCGACGTGTGCGGTTTGACCGTCCACAAAACCGTGTCGGACAATCTGGGCCAGACGGACGCTATAAATTCTATAACAATTCGTACGTATTCCCAACTCCCTTCCGTTTCGATTTTAGTGGCGTGGTCCGTTTTCACGCGGTTCTCGTACCGAACGGTGGTCGTGTGTTTACAGTGCCCAGAAAACCGGGAGCCAAGTGTTCGACGGGTTTGATCGAACTGAAAACCGTCGCGCTGGCGTCCAAGACCGTCTTGCTGTCCAATCACATGACGTTCGAGTCGACAAGTAACGTATACGTATCAGGCATTGTCGTCGCGATCTGTCAAACATTTTGAATTTCCCCCGAAACGGGCGGTAGTTCCGTTTACCCGAATAGAACGTAACGCATTTTGTATATCGGGTCGGTCGTGTTTCAAACGAAACCGCCGGCGGTGATAGGTGGTTGACCTTTCCGTCTTACGTACGGTCGCGGTCTACGGGCCCGGTTAATTAAGATATACGAATATTATCTTACATTTTATTATCCCATTAAACTCGATTTCACGTTTATTCCCTTTGGCCTTTTCGCCGTTCCTCATCAACGGGCCTTGATTTCGGCGCTTCTCTACCATCGGAGTCTCTAATGGCTCGTATATAACGCAATTCCGCCGGTGGTGGTAATATTATCGGTTTATTTTTCGCCGCGACGGAAAACGTTTCTAATTTCTTTGTTCAGCAATGGTTGAAATATCGTTTTCGTTTAACGTTTTCAAAAACGTTATTTTTACACGCCGTTTACTTACACCGTTTTACATAATTTTTCGAGAATTCGGCTTTTTCGTTTGTTTTTAGACGTTATTCTCAATGCAAATATCGTATCGATATTATGGATACTTTAAATGGTTCGTGAAAAATTAACGTAGATAAATAATTTTGACTGTAATCGATTTACGGTGAACCGCAGATGAAATCGTTTAAATTGTATAAAAACGAACTAGATTTCTTTTAGTAGTGCAGCATATTAGTTTCACGTACATTTTATCTACAAGTTAAAGTACATTTAAATAAGTTTAAGTGAAATAATCACCGTTCAAAAAATAATATGTCGAATAATAAATTTCCGCGGTAATATTATTCGTTTCATTTGTTTTTGTACTCCTATCATAATTATTTAGGCTTATTTATTTCAAAAAATATTTCGTCGTTTGATAACTATTTCCGATTTTTCGACCCTTATGGCACCGAAAATACTACGCTTTTATTTGTTAATGGTTAGAAACGTTAAGTACTTATTGTTGCTTTTTCCGGTTATTATTAATTAATACCAAAACTTCGATGAATATTCGTGAGTATATATATATATTTGCGAAAAAACGCACGTTTTCCAGAATCCAAATTTCCGTTTTTGACGAAATTGTGTTTTTCGAAATGGTCCGACGTGTGGCAAATGCCTTCGGATTTGACGACGTTACGGTTCAGTTGTGCGCCGAGCATGCCGTGGCTGTTGCATAAGTCCGAGCACGCGGTGTCGACCACGGAATTTCCGATATTGTCGTCGACCGTGGTTACGGCCGACTGTGGCGGTAATTCGTGGACGTTGTGGGAAGTGAAGGACAAGACGGCGGTGGTGGCGGACGTTATTTACGAAGATCTACCCGCGGAACCACCGACCGAATGGCAGCGGTGGCGGCAACAGAGTCCGCACCTGTGCATTTCCGACGGTATCGAAAAATTTCTACTGGACATGTTGAGGAACAGGTTGTGCAGCAACAAGGACGACCAGGGTGATGTGTTCCACAGTCCAATGCAGAGCAACGACGACAATGACACCGGTACAGCCGTCATCCAAGTGGGTCCATTGGGTGACGCGTTGATCCTTGACGCACGATCTGATGATTTTAATACTTGACGATTTTCTTTTTGTTTTTACATAACAAAAAACGTTGTAGAATATATTTTTGCGACCGAAAATTTCGTGCGTGCGTGCGCGCGGGTGTGTGCGGTTTCTTTTTTGAATTTTTCGCTTAGGTTAGGTCAGTACTATTTCGCTTTGACCAGATCTCGTATCGTAAAGAGGCGGTACATGAACGATTATAAATCATTTTCACCAGGCTAATTTTTTCTAATCAGCAGCGGTACTAATGGCGGAGAAAAGAGACGGGGATATTACCAAATCGAACTTCACGGTGTATTTGTTTTTTGGCGATAGCGTATTTTTTTTGCGGTCGTTAATTTATAAACTATCGTATCCGATTAAACTAACAAAAGAAAACGATCGACAAGGTTTATTGGTTTCTAATATTGAATATATTATATAGGCATGTAGTAGATTTAGTGTCATGTAAAATCATTGTTAGAAGAGATTAATAATTTATAACATTCCCAATCCACTCAAAATGAGGTTAATATAAATAAATTAATCAAGAATATTCGTTGGATATATATATGTCTGTATAAATGCGTTTTAGCTACAATAGATCTGGTTTAATATTATTACATTTCCTACTCTATTACCGATATTGTAAACAATTCTACGTAAATAGTTTTTTAAATACTACTAAAAAATCGAATCGAAATAGAAGTATAACATATTCATCAAATATGCACGAAAATCGTAGTATGTTGACGATTGCCGAAGTAAAAATATTTGTACTGTGGTTTGATACGGCGTTAAGTCAAGGTGAATCGTAATTCGCGAAATTCAAATTAATATAACGATATTGATCGTCTACATTTGGCAACCTCAAATAGCTGGGTAAAGGAAAAGAAGAAGAAGATTGATTGTCTACATCAGTCGAAACAGTCGCTTAGTGTAAGTGTTAATATTACGACGTTTAAAAAGAATTTCGAAAATGGAAGCGTTCAATACTAATAAATTGCGTTCAAATGGCTTTTATTATAATACTAATTCTGATAACTTCGTAAGAACTACGTACGACTGTGACGAGAATTTTGTCGTTTCTGGAATGAAAATCTGTACAGAATACGATATCACTGAAGACAATATGCGCTATGTATTACGCAAATTCGTTGATACTTCTATTGACCATATTGTAAGTGTCGTACATATCGTGAATTTAATAAATTATAATAAACGATCTTCCGTACGTCATTTGGGTGTATTGGAACGTAATTATACGGTTTGCGTAATTGTTCATTAAAATTTTAGATCTTAAACGTGAAATATGATCGGCGGTCTTTTTGATTTTTCGTAAAATCGGACAAGCGTTTTCTCACAACTACTAATCAGAGGATCGAAAAATGGCTGGTTTCGAGTTTTTCACGGGATTGCGTTGGCTGCAATGCGGATTGGCCGCTTGTAAGTAAAATTCATTATAAAAAATCATCGACGAGTAGGGGGAGCGCGGGTGTGCGCCCTCTTCGTAACGAAATTCGGCGACAGTCGTTTTTGTAGTAAATTGACCGAAACTTTCGGTGAATACATCGTCGGTTAGGTTACGCGTATAGAAAGTCCCTGTCGCCGAGCTATTAGTGGCGCTACCGGGCGGTTTAAAACCCGAAACGGTAATTCGGATACCGAACCGGGAGATTTCGTTAAACGAACGGACGTGGGTGAACGCGCCCACGCACGCTTGTCGATGGGACACAAACTTGACGTTTGTCAAAACGAAAAACTTTTCGGTGACAATCGACGTGATCGGTGGCGCGAATAATATCGGAGCGGTAACTTCGTTCGATGGCCGGTGTCGTCGATGACGATATATGTCCACGAGCCGGCGATTGGTTTTAAGGGGTACGTTTCGGTAACGAAAGAACACCCGCGGATGACATTTTATGCGTTCCGAAATTTTACAGTCGACGTCGCGGGCTTCTTTGACGTTCGCGTTGAATCGTGATTAAATGTTTGTGTCGTTATTTCTTTGTCGAACCTGTTACGCGGAACCGTAGACGTTATTCGGCGAAAGCGAATCAAATTCGAGCGCGATAATTATTCTAGTAATATGCGCCGCAACGACTATATATATATATATATATATATATATGTAATTAATTGGATCAAGGGGTAGGTTTGGGCGAATTTATTTTTCGGTTAAAATTCGAAATTCATTGCTACGATTATCGGCGTAATAGTTTTGCTGGAGACGGATTATGCGGATGTTACGCGTCTACTATGGTTCGAACGAATACTATTTTCGTAACGTTCGAACAAAGATTTCGGTTGGAAAGAGTCCGTCGCCGCTATGGCGTACATTATATTATTTGCCGAACCGGTGGGGGGGGGGTTGTATAATTGATTGAAACACGCGTTTTTACGGGAAACAAAATCGCGTTATTTTTTTCTTTTCTCCTAAAGATTTCCGACGCGTTCGCGTTTTTGAAAATATGCGCCGTTATATTAATTTTCTTCGAACCCCAAAGTATTTTGGTTAACGAACGGAATAATAAAGTGAAAACGTATTATTATTATTATTGCGTTATAAAGTCGACGAAAATTTATGTAGAGTACATGCGAAAGCGGAGCGCCGTAAGGTTCTGGGAAAACTCGAGTTCGTCGTACCTTGAGGGTTATTTTGTTACTTAAAAAAGTAGTAAATTTACCGCCCGTATTTATTTATTTGCGTGAGTAATTTTTTAACGCTTCTACTTTCTTACCTAATAAAGTAATTTGATCGTGTCTGATCAGGTCCCTTCCCCCCTACCGGTCGATTATGGCACGATCGTCTGATCCGACTCGTCGGTGTGTATGAGATGTGATCGAAACCTACCCGGTTTAATAATTTTTTGTATCAATACAGATCGGAAAAATGCCATTCTATTTTGATTCTATTATTACGCCGTTAGTTTGATATCGACGAGATCGTTTATTTTTATTTCTCGGCATTTTCCGTGACCGTGTTTAGCCGTTTAATGACATTTCGTTTTAAACTCGGGAAGTTCTATTATTTATAATATTCCACAACCGCTTAACTATTCACCCGACTTAGTTCCGTGCCGATTTTTTTTCGAAAAATTCTGTTTATTTTTTAATCATACACCTTGAGTTGGTTTTCGTTGTCGAACCTTAGAGAGCATTGTTACACGAGTTTAACGGCCGTGGCGTGGAATTTTCCGTATACGTGCAACAGCTTTGTGAGCCGATTTTCGTTGTAACGGCGACTGGGCCCTCGCGCGAAACGGTCATTTACGTGTTGGTGTGTTGGTACGTTCTCGCGAACATACCGACTACACGATACGCGTGCCGCTTATGAAACGATTTCGCTTTATTTCGTACGGTGATTATCGAAAAGGATATGCGCGATTAAAACGCCTGAAGTTCTGTGGCGATTGAATTCCGTCGCCGGAAGGAAACGTACAAAAAAAACCCGCGCGACAAGGATGGAATTCCGCCCACGCAATGGCGACGTTACACCCGAGACGAATGGCAGCAACCCGGGGTCGGACTGACCGGCTGAAAAAAAAACGAAAATCATCGATCGGCGATCATACTCCGTGAAGCTGCTGTTGTTTCGCGTATAATACGTATAATCGTGATGTCCAACCTAAGTCGGACGAAGAAATGAAAAACCGTTGTTAGCGGGCGGCGGCGGTGGCGGGTAATTTGTCTATTTGATGAAATGTCGATCGAGCGTTCTTTGACTTCATTCCAACGGCCGATACGTTAAACGGATTCGTATTTTTTCGTCGAACATCCTTCATCCGCGACACGTAGAAGCACTTAGTGCATTCGCTGGAAATTATTCGACCGCCGTTAAACATGGTCGTAGATCCGCTGATTCATTCACGCAGGCGCTATAACGAGAAATCGAACAATTAATCGTCATTTCAGACTAACTTTGGAATAATACAGATATTATATTACGTAATTTACTATGTGTTATGGGTCGCGGACTCTTGTTTGTATTTTTATATTTCTCGAACGGGAAAAATTCATTATTGTTTTGTTAGCTTTTCTCGTCAAAATAATGATAATTTCGTATCTATATATAATCGTATAATTTTCTGTTATTCGTGTATACGTTTGTCTTTCTCTCCTTCCAGGCCATTTAGGTTTGTCGCCGTTTTCCCACCCTTTTTCAATCGTAACCGTCCCTTCGTCATTCCATACGTTCTTAACATGTCCTTAGATCTTCGCCGATTTGTGTTTGGCCTCGTCACGTACTTTAAGGTTTCCACCTTTTCGACCATCTGTCTCATGTGGCGTTTTCGTCGTAATTCTCTGGTTTGTAGATTCGTTCATACAATTTTCCTCCTGAACGTAGTTGACTTCTCGCCGTCGGCATTTAGCGTACTATTATACCCATTTTGTACCACGGACCGACTTTCGGTTTTCTTGACGGTGTTTTAGAGTCGCGTTAACGTGACGCAACATTTGTTTCTCCGTTGTAATTCGTTTGAAAATTTCGGTACACTTTCGCAAAATCTCATACGACGTATTGGGCACGCAAACGTTCTTTCGACTATGTATTATCGATGGCCGGTTCGTTGAGAATTTGGAAACGGCGAACAGGTCCGGCGCACGCTTGGCGAATATTCGAAAGCGACAAATTATGCGCGTCCGCTTAGCTGCGCCGACGATTCGGACCGAAAACGGGACACACGGGTGTATGTGTACGCCGCGGTCGGCTAGGTAGGTAGAGGTGATAACGGGTCGCGTATATTGTCTAAGGGCGCGCGTGCGTTACCGGTGTTTTCCCATCCCCTCCACACATACACGCGGGGCAACGTGGGAAAATATTCTCGGAAATCCCTTTTTGACTAATTGAACTCGGATTCCGTTGCTACTGTTGCTGCCACCGCCGTCGCTGTCGTTGCTACGCGGGAAGGCGGTAGCGAGGAGGCATCGTGGCGTATCCCGTTATAGTACGGAGCCGGTGGATTTTCGCGTGGTCGGTGCCCGTGGTAGGGCGGGGAAGTCGACCCGAAAACCGACGCGGTCGGAGGCGCCCTCGCGTTAATTATTCACCAGCTCCTACATACCCACAAGGACTGATCGGGAGTTTCGTTCGGCCGTCACGGCGGTTTCGGTGGTTAAAAACGGTCTCCTCCCGTCCTTGGGTATACCCCGTACTACGGGTACGACGGACACGAACGAGATCCGTCCGTTCACGCGGCTACGTTTATTATTCCTGGCTTGAGCTTCGGCGACGGGGTTACTTATTGGCGTGCGCTCTCGACATTCGCCCGTCGCGTAGAGGGAGTGCCGTTCCGTCGAGGACGTTTGTTGTTCTCTCGGGTCTTGTCGGGCGATTCGTCGCCCGTTTATTTTTCGATCGCCTTGAACGTGCACGTGGGGGACGGGGAATTTTTTCAGCCATTCAACAATCGTTGGTACAGCGGAATATCGTCCGTCTCGCCGACGACCGAAACCGTTTCGGCAATCTCCGCCTCGTGCGTTTTACAAAACATCTCGGTCGTTCCGGTGAATTATTGAGACAACGCTTTAATAACGAAATAACAATTATTATTTCGTTTAAAACGCTAGATTCCTCCCCCCCCAGATATCGCTTATTTGGTCAGCATTTCCGTGTCGTTTAGAAATCGTGTTACAAAAACACCTCGGGTTTTCGAGTTTTTTTTTTAAAATAATCTTGGATATATTCGATCACTTATTATTTAAACACTCGTATGTTCTCAATTTTCCGGACGAATCTTTTATGTACCGAAAAACTAACGGCGGATTCGTATCGGTAGTGGGAGATTTAGTTCGGACGTTAAGCAATATCGTGTTGTCATTCTCGAAGTATCGTCTCAAAGGTAATAGTTAATATACCGTGATCGGCGACTCCGTCGAATAATAATTTTCGAAACTATCCGAATATCTAAAGTAGAATTTCTGATAATCTAATAATTACGCGTGACGAAGTGCCGAACAACGTTAAATAAAAATAAAGTCGATGACCGATAACGACAATTGTGTTCGCTTTGGGGGTTGGTAACTGTGTTTTGTATCCCGAAGGGGGGATACAAAAGTAGCGTACGTTACTGGGAATCAAGCTAGGAAAATGGTCGATATGATAGTACGCGTACTAATTATTAATCGTCGGTAAATAACAAAAAAGTACAAACGCGTTTTACGCGCACAAAGCTCGAAAAAGTTTAACGAACTTCGTTCAAATTGAACAATATATTCGTAGTCGCGTTATATTTGTGTAACTACGATAGTCGTACTGCGGGACATCAATTTTTATTCATCCGATAATCCATCCGTGCGCCCGTTCAGCAATAAATCGCGTAACACGACGTGGACAAACTATTCTGAGGTTATTATTGCCGTCGTGGTGCATATAAAAATCGGCGCAGTTTTCGCGAGCCGACGGACGTCGACCGCGCACCATCTACGTTTCGGAAGTTATCGTGACCCGAGAACCGATTACCGCTAATCAGAAACGACACCGACCTCGGAAAACTTGTTTCCGAACTTTTCGAATTCGAAAACGAATCTAATTTAAAAAACGCGTATAATCGAATTGAGCGCAATTATATATAGTACGTGGTTTTACGGTATTCCGCAAAAAGTAAAAGCGACGTTTTAATTATTTCGTTTTAAATAGTGCGAAATATAAGTCGACCGGAATTAAAAAACGGAAAAAAATTATTTTATCGAGAAAAGGCGACATACGGTTCGTCCATATAACGGAGTGTACGTAAAATACTATCGCGTCGGGTGTTGTTCGTTCACAAGTTTCGTCGTTCGGTCTACAGCTGTTTTTTTTGTATCTAAACGAACCTTCACGGGGCGAGTGAAAATATCCTCCTCGCCGTGTCCTCCCTCCGGGATGGTTATCATGACAATCGTTATTATTATTGTAAGAGAAAAACCGAGAAGCCCTTAAGGATTCCGTAAAGTGTATATACAAGTTAGTGTCACCAGTAATTGATTTAAAACGGATTTCGTTTCTCGCGCTACCGACTTCGTTTTTTATTGTTCTATATTAGATGAGACGGTCTGGTATGTTCGTGTAAATCGGAAAACGAAGAACGTTCTAGTCGCCCGGTACGTTACACGGTTGGCTCGATCGTTAAATATCGCGAAGTTTTGAAGGTTAACAACGTCGTATAAAGCAGTTACTGAATAACCCGTACGTAACCTCGTGACGAATTCCGTTATTTCGCGAATACGCGTGTCGTTCGTTATTGTTTAAAGTATACACCTAATGTTTTCATATTAAACGTTAGAGAAGTTCTGCATTTGTCCACACATTATTCGCACGATACGGGGAAACACTCGTATTTTACTGGTACGCGGTTCAACGTTAAGCCCGTGTACTTAACCTAATGCGCGTATATAATTATTCCACTAGAACGCCATGTAGTGTTTCGTTAACCGAATAAGTAGGAATGCGCCGCCGTAAAAAGGACACGAGATGGTGAGAAATACGAAAGCACTTTTGCGGGTTATCGAATGCGTTTGCAACGAGAGGCTGCCAACCGTTCGGTATACCTTTAAATTTAGAGCTTCGTGGTAAAATAAAACCTGTTTATCGGATTCGCCGGCAAAAGCTTATTGTGTCTATTCGTTTTTGGATGTCGAAAACGAAAAAAAAAACGATACATTACGCGTCACTGTGGCGATGAACAAATACCCGCGCGTTCAGATAAATCGTAACTTTTCTTTTTTAAATAACTCGTTTTTCGCTCGATATTTCGTTGTAAGTGGAGGGGGGGGTGCGAAAGGTATTTCTACGTAAAAAACCAAAGAATCGAACTCTTTCTTTGAAACAATTTAATTCGACTCATCGACGAACTGAACTGTGGTTACGTTTAGAGTTTCGTTTGTTTTCTTAAAATTTCTTTGTTCATAAACAATAGGCGCTCGAAAGCCGACAATTATCGTAATTGTAGGGATATTGTTTTTGACGACTTCCATCGTGCGTATTTATTACCGACGTATAAATATATTTTTCCTTTTATCGAAAATTGTCTTTAAAATTTTAAAGTTTCGTTTAATCGTAACGCTTATATTTTAAATATCGTTTAAGCCATTCGTCGATTCAATATATGTATATCTTAGTTAATCTAGAGATTTCATTCCGAAGTACAAACGATTTTGTTAAAATATCAATTGTTAGTCCGTACAATTAAACGTAACGTATTGTGTTTATTCTTCAAAGTTATTTTAGTTCATTATCGTTGTACGAAACGAAATAAACATCGTCGCGTAAGATAAAACAAACGTTTTAACGCGTATAACCATTTACGTATTTGGCACTTGAAACAAACAATTGGATCTCTACAGATTTGCGAAATATTCTATGACTAAAATACGGGCGGTAGATCGGGAATAGAATATGTTGTTTATTATTTTTTGTTTTGATTTATTAATTTATCGGTACTCCCCTTCGCCCAAATTGTTTATTGCGATTTCATTTTGTCAAATTTTAATCAAGTAATATATATTCATTTGTAAGTCAGCATTTTGGGACCCGGTAACAACATATAAAGCGCTGACTCGAGCAACAGCGGTTGATTTATGACGACCGTCGCGGCGCATTCTGTAACGAGAAACGTCGAATTTATCGGCGCACAGTTTGATCAATTCGGTTTTGTTATTAAATCTTCATTACTCGTTCGTCGGACAAATTAAATGGTCGTATAAAAAAAACGAGAAAACAAATTTAAACGACATTTTGTGCGATACGTTCGAGCGGCCGATTACCGGCGTAAAAAAAATACATAATTTTGCAACTTTTTAGAGAATGCCATCCTATCGACTTTACTTATTTAGGAGTTTTCATCGTTCTCGATCGAGTGCGAAAAACTAATTAGCCTATTTCGGGATAATTTCGAAGTTTCCGAAACACGACAAACGTGTCGTCACTTTATTAATGATCGTTACGTTACACTTTTCATACGGGTAAAAATACGTAAGAGGTTAGGTCATTTTTCAAACGATCGAATTATTTATCTTTTAACTTACGTAACGTAAGACAAATATAATTAAATTTTAAGTGTTTTTTAACGACAATGTTAAACAGTAGAATAGTATTTCGGATATCAAATTGAAATATAATTTGAGTTCCTGGATATCGAATTAGAGGTAACTAACTATATATTTACGATAGAAAACAATATCGAAAATCGTCTCCTCAAAAAAAATGTATTTCAATTTAAAACGTTTGGATTTTATATTTGATGATATTTTTATTTCGTTATCACTAGTTATTGATTCGATATGCTAACATTTTATTAAACGCCTATATTAACGTATTATCCTGTAGAAAAATTGACAGCAATTTCGGTAATAGGACTTAGTTTCGTACTTGAGAAAACGTTAAGTAGCCATTTTCGAAGTATTTTCTTAAAAATATCTTTAAAATGATTAAAACGTTTACGGAATATACAACAGTCAACGGAATGGGGACCGGATTCGGCTACTCTTAATCTGAACGCGTATTTTCACTTCTATGGTTCGTATATAATTCAAACGGAACGCGTTTCATTAACACAATATACGTTACGTCGAGTTTGTTACCGCGTATTCGTAACTTGTTAAATTAAAAAAAAAATTATAAAACGAATACGTAAACGTTTAAACAGGTACACCAGGTGCGTCTTATGCCGGTTTAAGTAGCTTAGAAAAATCAGCATTACGTTGGAAGGCGTTATATATATATATATATATAGTTTTCTTTAGAATTTTAAAAACAATTAGTGCGTGGGACAGAACCCTTTAAACGTTAAAGGAAAACGAGCGTGACGTTAAGTAATAATTTGTCAGCTGGATGAGGTAGTAATAAAGGTTTTATTACATTTGCTTTTTGTTTTACAATTAAAAACCCGTCTCCAATGTATTACGCTATACATAATATTTATATTTATACGCACACAGGCGCGAATTTCCATTATATTTTATACACTAAAGTATTCTTTGCATACCAATTACGACGTTACACAATATACACATCATACATATTCATGGACGTCGTAGGTAATTATGGAATACAAAACAATTTTGTTCGATGGAACTACGAAAGTCATGGGCCGAATAATCTGCGGATTTAAATGGTTTCCGCTATTTATATATTTCGCCATAAAAACGTACAAAATCGTTAAACGCGCGTTAAAAGAAGCGCGTCGAAAACGAAATAACTAATTTCGGGTGCGAATGATCCTATCGATTGCGTGAAACAATGAACAATCGTTTAGAGTCGATGATTTTTGTTCATTTATCGTTTAGAAATTAATTGAAAGCGACTCTAAGGCGGTAAATGAGAACTTACGTTGACCCATTGTCTCTCGTCTTCACGAAATCGTGAGACTTTGGCTCATACATTTTTCGTAGTTCCGTAAAAACCTATATAGAATAATTGATAATATACTTTTTACAAATTATAAATGCCCAATGTTGGTATGAGTCATTAGTATTGTTTTATGTAGAACATTTCTTTATCCGTTGCTTGTATCAACTGTTGCACGTCTACAGGCGCCAATTTTATTTTCGGAAAGAACGCCTCCGTTATTATTTAGAATACGTATATATGAAGCAATGGAAGGTTTTTCATTAAATCAAAATCAGGTCGACTGTTTTTTGGGAATGATGTCAATGTGAAAGCTTTAATTGGAATAATATACGTCGTATCTCTTTAGCTTAAGTATTTTTAAGTAATTATAATTTTGGACATTTTGAAAAAGCATTTGAACGACAATAATCGATACTTTATAATTTTACTATAACATAATTGTTAGTATATTACTTGTTTGTGAAAATAGACACACACACACACACACACACACACACACACACACACACACTAGTAACGTACTTAGGCCTGAATTTCGGAGGGGAATTAATTTTTAAATAAATAAATCGGATGACACTAACAAAACAAGACACATTATAAACTTTAATAGATTATTCATTTTTAAAGAATATGTTATATAATAACGTGTATAGTTAAAAAATATTTTAGTTTTTCGTTATTATTAACTAAGAATATATGTCTCGTATGAAATTAATTTTTCCTAAACATTTTTGGGGAGGGGGTTTATTCCCTTCATTAGTACGCCTCTAGGTTTTAAGGGGCGAGTTTAATTTTGGTCTTAGTAAAACGCGACTGGTCGAGCATGACGTTAATTTTGTTAGCGGTTTCATAGGCACTTAGGAAAATATAACAAGATTCCGTAGTGAGTTTTTAAAAAAAGTTTTATCGAAAAATGATTTTGGCGTGTTCACGTGCGCATGAAACGCAGATGTTTGGGTTGTATGTCATTAAATAGTTTTTAACGCCAAAGAAATTAAAGGAGGTATTCACCGAAGCTATACATTTTTAATAAACCATAATCTGTATCCCATTAATTTAATGAGTTTTTTCCATAATTTATGCCGAAAGTTTACCGTAAAAGAAATACACCGATGTACCTTTGGTCAAATTCAAAACGCGGATATACCTATCTATGTAGATATATTTGTTTTCTCTTCTAAAAAATTAATTAAACATCTTGTGATCAATATTTTAATTTTACTTAAAGATTTCGTTTCGTGGATAATGATATACAGTTTAGTTTTGATAATTTAAGCCACAAAAGTTCAAAGCTGTCATTTTTTCGAATTTTAAAACCGCAATCGTTATTTAACTTTTAAACGGTATAAACGCGAAACGACAATATGGTTGCTAAATTCCTTTTCGTCGCAAATTCAGATTATTACGACGGTCTAGTTGTTTTATTAAATAACATTTTTAGACGAGTGATTGTATAAAAAACATTGACCGAATAAGGAAATAATTAATAAAAATTTATCCGTTCCTAGGATAGTGTCCATGAATGGACATTAGACCACGAATATAACGTTAGCACCGGTACATTGTCTCAGATTGTTTAAACAAGCACTAAAAATTTGCTAGGAATTCGCTAGATTTTGACTACTTTTAGTATTTACCAGGGCGTTAATCAATTACAGGAAGAAAACCAAATTTGTCGGTGCTAATTTGACGTTGTGCCGGACCTTCGACAAATTAACTTTAAAACTGTGCAAATTGGTTCGTTTTCAAACCGACGAATTTGCTGGATCATTTTTGATATTTACATTAACACGGCGTTCCGGGCAGGCAATTGTAGTGTAGCTATGCACCGATTAGTAGTTGTAAAACGACAATTTTTAACAATCGTTCGTAAATCGTGTTAATAATTAAATTACGTAAATCGTGAATATTACTACGATGATTTTGGACCCGCTCGTTAATTGATAGAGATAAATTGCGTATTTCATATAATCGTTGGGTTATCGTTTATTAAAATCATATATCGTCAAATAATATATATCGATTATAAAAAATATTTCCGTCATAACAAAGGAGATGTCCAGTTTACTTTTTCATTATATTTTGAAAGAAAAATGAAAACAGTTTGACGTGTACCGATCTAATTTCTAATCGACTTTCCGAAAGCAACGGTATTTTCTAATAGAATGTTTGGGAACAACGTTATTACATTGAACGAAACAAGCTATCGTTGTTTTTTTAAACTCAACCGTCGATAAATATTTTTGACTAATTCTACGTTATTATTTATTATCAAATTGTTTTATAAATATTTAACTTAGTGTATGTTGACGTATTTTTATCCCATATTATAGTCCTCCTACTATTTACAGGTTTATGAATTTTTGGGAGTTCAAAACAATTTTTGTACACGGAGATTTTTGAATTTCAACGTAATATTTAGTTTCTCGTCTATGATTATTTTAGAAAGGCCCGGTTCTTTTAAGTATACCATATTCAAATGTTAGCCCCAATTCCGGGATATTCGATCGTTGTTCTTTGGTTTTTTTTCGTTACGAAAATCCCGTCATTTTTTTAATCCAATTTTTAGAATCGGGGTCGATTTATGACGGGGTCTCTGTGGAAATGCTGGCGTTCCCATTTCTGAATGTCGGCACCAAACACGTAGCTTATGATTAGTCTTCGTTTGTTCTCGTTTGTTTGGAGAATGCCGTCGTTTGTTTCATTCTCGTTTTCGACTTATAGTTGATTTGCGGTTAAGGTGCGGTGAAAACGCTAGCGCTTTCACTTCTGAATTTTGCTTACGTTATTCGTTTTTTGTTTGTCCTGAAAATCCTTTTGCTCGTTCCTTTTCTGTTCTGCACTTGATTTTTATGATGTGCTCGTGTCTCACGTCTAGAGATGTTAAAATTTTTAACACATTGTCGAATTATCGTAAAAAATTCACGTTAAGATACTGGTGCTAAGTGGTGTTCTCATTAATTTTGTTTGGAAAGTATACTTCTACATTATTTGGTTTTTAACGGCCGGCGTTTTATATTTTCTTTACCGTTAATAAGGAAATATATATCGACGATATTAAAATGTATTTAAGTATGACGGTGTTTGTAAAAAAAAAAAATACAATTCAAAAAGTAGGTACGTACGTGTGTATTAACTTTCGTATTCGGATTTATGTACAGTGACGCGTTTCGTCTATATTGAGGACCTTTGATATTTCGGTTTACAGGGGTGAATATGCTTATTAACATTGATATAAAACATAAAAAAAGTTTAAAAAAAAATATATATATCAATAATACGTATATTTAATAAGTATAAATATAGAAAGTAACAAAAATATTTATATAGATACTACTATATAAAACAAAAATTTATATCTATTTTTATGGTATTTAACAAAGTAAATACGTTAAAAATCTATTTAACATTCTGAGTCTTATAATAGATAACGGAACCTTGTAGTAAATTAATTAGCGGTCGGGAATAGGGAGGGATTATATGAAGTGTAACCGCTGGGTTTCGTCTTTTTTCATCTATGTCACGCGTCATCATCACACAGCGCGTATTTTTATTGAAATTAGCGTTTTATAGGTTGTATATTTCTAATAAAAAACAATATATATATATATTTCACATCATTTTATCGCCGTTGGTGCGAAAACGAACACGGATGGGCGACGTCGATAAAACAGTATAATATCAACTTATTATTATTATTGTGTTCAGAACGTATTTCAAACGTTAAGCGCGATATAACAGGTTAATTAAGTCGATCGTCGAGTTAACGATAAATATACGTATATTTCGAACCGCGTGCCTCGGGGATTTCAGTAAATAATTGTATTGTCTGATTATCGTAATATTGTATAATTGAATAGAAAACCGGCGGTGTTTCACAACAGAGATCCAAACCGCCGTCGCTTGCGGGATAGATTAACAACGGTATATATATATATATATATATTCATTCGGCCGTTGTCGATTCCGACGAGCTCTCACGCGTTCACGACGCTCGTTCGTTAAATATTTCGTCAGGTTCACGACGACCCGGGGATGGGCAAAAGGAACATAGGCGTACACCCAAAGCGATAATCGTTATCGCGCGAAACGATATTATTTCGCCGTCGCCATTTTAATTACGACGCGGAGCCTGCAGGGACGTCCCTAGTGACTATTTTATAGGGGAAAGAGATGGCGAACTCGTTCATTACTAGGTATACATACATACACGTATATATTTTGGTTGTGGCGTACTCGGGGTGGGTTCTATTCTAAAACGCTGTCAACGAAATCCCTACGATGACCATCGCCTTAAAATGTCTTAACACAATAGTGGAACTGCCGATAAATCGAAATGTCAGTTGTATTATAATCAAATCGAATGTTTAAATACATCAAGTAAATAATAATGTCCACGTGTCAATTACGAAAACCGTTACGGATTTTAACGAAACGATGTACGTAAAAATAATCGACAAAATCCAGACTTGAAACGGTTCTTAAACGCTGAATTATTGTTTTTGAATTATCCCATCTTTGGTGAGAGATTTTTTCACGGATATTAAGTTTCCGAATTGAAATACGACCTGTTTAATTTCGGAAAAGTCGGGCGTACGGACAATTTGATTAGATTTTCACGCGTGTTCACCAGTTTTGTCTTAAGCCCTAGCGTAAAAATTAGTAAAATAGATCGAATTGTTTTTTGACGAAAACGTTTCTATTAACTGCGGTACTGTAGAATCTGATAAATAAATATGAAAACGTATCATTGTAAAATCAACGGTTTTTTCCTTGTCGGGAATTTAAAAATTGCGCGTAGTAGGATTGGGAAGGCGGATGACCCTTTGACGGTGTGCAGGCTATACATATTATTGGGTGGCAAAGAACGGAGGAGCGACTTTTATCCGTGACCGGCGCGGGGCGCCACATCAATCAATATTCTGGGCGCGCTAGAAAAGTCTTAAGTCGATTTAAAATTAACCAATAAAGTAATCCGGTCTACGGTTTCGCGGGTAAGAAAAAACATAAAGATAAAAATAAACATAAACCTGTCACGTCCGCCTTCGATTGTGGCGTAGTATAGCACAGATTATCTGTAAGATGACGAGTGACTAAAAACCAAAAAAACAAAAAAAAAAAAAAACGGAAAAAGAACCGTTTCAAAAACTTTTTGCAATCAGTCACCGCACAAAACATTTTCTCCTTGAAGCTGTAATCCGATGCAAACGATGTCGATGGTATTTATCCGAAAATACGATTAGAGCGCGAGACCGATGTGTTTGATCATAAATCTTACTTTGAAAAATTATATAACAATATTTTGTGTCGAGGAGACGACAAAGCGTAATCCTTTTCTAATTTTCTGTAACGCGCACGCCTAAGTTTTCATATTAGTAAAATATATCGATACATCGATATATATATATATATATATATACACACACGAGGGTGTTGGTTGGATGGGTCGATGTTTTCTTTAACGACGGCGATAAAAACTTCTTCCGTTATATCACAAATATTGGACGATATTTGAACAGGGATATCGTGTTACGTAATATATATATAATCACCGAATTTCGTACCTTATTCGATTTACTCTTTTCGTATGACATCAACATCTGTCCGAGCCGGTCGTGTTCGACGTTTTTGTTTACAATTTATTGCGCGCAACGTAGTGAGGATTTGGAAAAATTTTGTCCGGAACAATACATTTTGGCTGCCAGCTCTTTCCTAATTATTTAAAAAAAAAAATAAAAATCTACGCTACCCCTTCTTGTACCAATAGGTGTGTGTACGCACAATTTTAATAATCCTACGTAGCTATAGGAAAATAAGTATTAATCTATTAACCAAAAAAACCAAATGTCGTTCGTATTTAGTCGTGACGAATACGTTTTACGTTTTGTTCCGCATAAAATGACAAATCGGTCAACCGGGTGGTTTAATCGATGTTAGAATTCAATTAAGAATCCGCGTTACTTATAACAGACGCTCGTAACGGAGTAATTTTTTACGTAAAAATGAATAAAACACAAAATATTTCGTTCGTAACGATATTGACGTATGTAAGTTTAATAATCGTTGAAATATAATCGACGAAACTTACACGTGAAGTGCGTACTCGAACAAACACGTGATTATCGTTAACAAAATACTGTTTTTTGTTTAGTGTAATTATACGATGAATAAAGGTAACAAATAATCGAAATCAATAAATGTAATTATTTTAGAAAATAATAATATATTAAGATTTAAACGGGACACAAAAATCTATATAAATAGTTATTACGAAAAATCAAACCGGACATCTTATAACGGTAATATTCGATTAAACAAGTCGAACAAACACGAGTGGAAAACGTAGTTTTATAAAAATTACATAATTAATACAACGAAATTAATATTATTCGGAATAAGTGGCGATATCAACTTGAGGAAATTATTAAAACATTTTAATAACCGTAACGAATTAAATGTTAGGAAAGTCGCGGAGGTGACGATCGATAAACGTAATGAATACAATTGAGATTGAAATCCGTTGGAAAATAATTTGGTAAAACTTTTAAAATGTTAACATTACTTTATATCGTTGACAGTATCACGAAAATAGCGCAATTTATCGCTTCGAATCGTCGGCACACTTAACGTTTTATTTACGTCGTGTAATGTCTTATAGCTAAACTGAGTTCAGCGCGTGCATGGTTCATCGAATTCGTACGCGCGTTACTCTACCGTTCGGAAAAAAATGCTCTTTTACTTTTTCGTTAATTTAGTGTACAGATAAAAATACTTCCGCTAGGCGCGACACTATTATTTTCGAATTGCCCCGTCTTATCCTTGGGCACGTTTCCTTTAAACTCCGTCGATATTTCATTTCGTCACGTTCTTTCGTCTCAATCTTGTTCCATCATCCGTATCGGTATTCCGTAATTCCTAACCGCTTATTTACGACCAATTTGTAAATATAATCGCCGAGACTAATCGTTCGTTACGAAGTTTCAACGAGCGAATAAAATTAGAAACACAATGCACCGTACGAATAAAATTCTCGGGGGGGGGGGAGCGTTTATTATCGTGACAAATCGTTTTCGCCGTACGCGTTCAAGTTTCCAAACTTCCCGTAAAACGATAAATCGTTTTTAATAGAATAGATCGTCACGCGAAAAGGTAGGAGGCCGTCGACGTACCGGATAGCGAATAATCGAGTGTCCCGTCTATACATAACGACGAGCGAGGACAGCGTATAAATCGCGGGCATTTTTGACACGAACACGGCCGCCGGCGTTATGTTTACACCGAAACTGCTCCGCTCCTGGGCAGCGGCCGTTAACCGCGCGTGTACATACAACGGTCACGGATTTATCTATTTGTTGTTCGCCACTATGGCGAAGGCGGAACGTAAACGTACGACGAACCGCGCGAAAGTTCATGCGTTCGATATACCCGTGGCCGTTGTCTTCGCTCGTGTCGATCTCCGTCGAACGTTCCTTATATACGCCGTAAATAACGTGGTTGCGCGCGTTTACGACGGTCGTCGTATTCACCGAGCGGTTCGTTTTTACGTATTTTGCGTTGTCAGAAACGCGGGTAGAAAAAAGGCGAAACGGAATTTCCTTTTTATAATTCGACGGTTTTTCGGAACCGATATCGATGAACCGTCATAATAACAATACCGCTCCGTCGTATATCGCTCGTCATATTCGTCGTCGTCGTCGTCAACGGAACGGCGAGAAACTTTCTATTTCGCTAGTAACCGTCGCGGTTTTATTAATTTCGGGCGTGATTCGCGTTACGACGACGGGAGAGTGGTGTGCGGAGCGCTCGATTGTCCGGATAAAAATATGATATTTCGATTAAACGATTCGGATAAATTAACGAAACGGATCGGAATAACGTTTCACTTTTTTTTTAATTTCAAAAAATGTAACTCGTTTAACGCTATAGCCGTGTATATCGTCGACAAATCCCGCTACGCGCGTACAATAAATGATATTTGTTTCGTATTATTCATTTTCCGGTACACCGGGAAAAACGTCGTAAACGAACGAAAAATTGTAAAAACAACCGCCGAGATTTGAACTTTCACAATCCGTTCTGTACGTATTAACGTTTGGCCGGTTATAGATACCTTCACGGGCCGTACCACGCGTGTATATTTTGTTTGTTTTGGTGACAAATCGCGTTTCTGTGATCTTAATAAATGAAGTCTCGTACGAGTCTCGAAGAATCTCCGCTGACTACGGGTGGCTTACGACGTATATTTTCTTGTCTGCGCCACGTTTTCTATCTTCATCTCTGTTCGGCGTCCACTTTTATTCTTAAACGAAACCATAAAAAAATCTTAAATTAAAAATTCGTCTTTCTTTATTAAGGGAAGCAAAAGTTGTACACACACACACACATACACACACACATATATATATATATAGCTTTATATTCATTCTGACCGGGTCACCGCCGAAGATAGTGGTGACGAAGGATTAAGTAAAATAATTAAAATTCCGCAGTTAATTAAAGTTTTTTGGCTGCTCGACCGACAAAAAACCAGTCGATGTTGTTGTGCCTCGCCTTAGTCCGAGGAGAAGGAAAAACTTCGAGCAAATATTGTTTTAAGGAGTCCCAAGAGTTCCGCCGCGGTGGTCGCGCACGGTCTGGAGTTGTCTATTGCGGGTGAGTGGCGGTGGCGGTGGCGGCGGGGAGGAATGGTGAATGATGAGGCGGAGGGTGGTGGCGAAGAAAAAAATTGATTCGCGTCGGGTTAGGGGAAAACAAAACAAACGAAAGACCTATTATATTAGTGCGAAATCCAGTTAATTACGTGCAATGTTTATCGGTAGATTTTATTTTACCGGCTTTCGTGATATAAATCCGAGTACTATCTTTGACATTTCAATTAAATTCGTTTAATTCATGAAGTTAAAACATGGATTAAAATTCGCTCGAAGCTGTAATATTACGGTTGTAGGATCGTGGTGAAAGTATATTAAAACGGATAATCGTATAATTTATATTCAGAGTGTTGTAGTCTCGACGTACAATAATAATAGCGAAGGGATTTTTTTTCCAAATCGTTTTCGTCAATATTCATTGTTTGTAAAAATATATATATATATATATATACACTTTTTAAATTACCGTTCAAATATTTTTAAAATAGGAAAATCGTTTTACGTAATACTCGTACTAAATCGAACGTTAGCGATTTCATTTATATTCGAAAATATTTACCGTCGTCAGCGACGTTCAGTGACTCGCGGTTGGTAACTGAGTGAAGTGAACCATACTTGTTGGAAAATCCAAGATTACTATATTGTTAGGTTACGCGAAAAGTAATTGGCGAAATCGAGACCCGTTTTTCGGGATAAACAACGAAGACAAATCGTCTTTATAATGTTGCAGTTATTCAATTTAAAAAATACTCGAGAATGAAAGTATTAAAAAAAACACATTTACTGGAATACTTCGGAATACTGTCGATATTTGATAGTTAGGTGTTGACCTAATATAAATACGGTGTACGCGTTTAGTAATCGATAAATTCGTAACGAAAAAACTATACACGGACACACGTATAAGGATATAAAAAATAGTTTTATTCTCGTAATATTTTCTGAACTGCTGAACTGAATCGGATTTGCAATAAGCTCGATTTGATTCAAACCTTATACTATCTATAAAGATAACAATATATCTATATATATACTCACTAAACGTTTATGTTTCGCGTAAAGTGTTGAGAAAACTGTCTGACGATAACAGTTAAGTTATTATAGTTATACTTTATTGCTAGTTCTCTCGTCCCGGGCACGATTTTTACTTTAATATCGCGATCTATTTATAAGCAGCTTTTTTCGAAAAATTGAATAATCGGTGATATTTGCTCGGTGTCCCTACGAAGAGTTCGTAATCCGTCGTTAAAAAATAGGGGAAATCATTACGTACAGAATTTGGTCGGGGTACATATTTTTACGATTTCGACGACTTTCACGTTTCGACGACCTCGTGCAAAATATTCGTATATCATACCGCGTATCCCGAGCGAGCTGTCCGCGCGCGCATTACTAAATATGGTAGTAGCTTATTGTTTGAATTGTTAATTTGTTAAATTTTAAATACTAATTGTTAAATGCGCTTCACGATATCTTGACGGTGCCTCACGTACCGCCGCCGTCGTAGTTTTAATAGATTCAACCACTCGTTGAAAATCCGACGTCCCGATAAACGACACGTACTTCGATTACAATTTCAGAAACGTATAACAACGTTCATGGTTTCACACAGGGTAACTGGCGGAGTGAAATTATTTCGATTTTTGTTCGTCGCGCCAAATGCCGATAATAAGCGAATTTTTGAACATTAATTTAATTGCTGGAACGCAATTTGTATTAAAAAAAAATTGCCCGACGTGTATGCACGTACGTATGTAAATCCGACAGAATAAATTCACGAGTAAATAGAAAACGTGATAATTGTGTCGAGACGTGTGGTCGAAATATTTTCGGATAGGGGCGAGTGTCCCAAGATCGGCCGATTTCTGTGTGTTCGTACAATAAATTACGCGGTCATTCGAAAAGCCTATCGTCCCGTTATTTCACCGAAAACGTAATTGTCGCGTACTATTTACCGAGTATTTTTGCGTTTTGAACGCGTTTCGTTTTCGTGACTGACGGCCGGGCACGAGATGATTTCCTGAGTTTGATGGCTGAGTCATTCCACGACGTGCTTTCTCTTAGCGCTAGGCAAGGTACGCCGTTGTTTGTGACAAGCGTCACGGGACGTTACAGGGACCACCAGCACCGAACCATAGAAGGTCCCTATTCTTGGACCGGCACGACGATTATCGTTCGGACCTCAGTCCCTCACCGGGTAAGTGGGTTTGGGGTATTCTATTATCTGACACTAGTCCCACAGCCACCGCGTTTCAGCCAAGAAAGGCACCTCAGCCAAGGTGCGGTACTACCTCCGAAGCGGCAAGCCGGTTCGGCGCATAGTGGGGCTCCCCACCACCGTGGTACCGATAAGGTTTTAAGTCGACATCGGTGGGTGAACCCGGAACGCGCTTTTTTGAACGTCCGGGCGCAGTCGACGAGAGTGGTAGATAATTGCGCGGGAAACGTTAAACGATCGAAAACGCAAAAAGGCTTCGTTCAAAAATCGAATAAACGATAAAACTCGGACCGAGCAAATTTTACTAAACACGAGCGACGAGATTTGACGCCTGTCGGTTGTTGGTTGGTTTTTGGGGACAATCGAACGGTTCGTTGTACGCCGGTAACGTGTTAAATGGTCTGTACGCAGGTTACAAGTAACGTACGATCGCTGACATGTTTTTCGTCGTCCGCGAACGCGGCGTGTATATTCGCCAAGATATTCGACGAATTTAGTCGGTTCGATTAACGTTTATGGAACGCGTTTAAAATTAAATTCTTCCGCCGTCCCCTTTTCGTTATACGTTCTAAACAAATGTAATCGTTTCTGCGGCCACCTATCGTTAATTATAGAGTTATTAGAACTATATGGACGAAAACGGTTTTTCCATATTCCGTTTGTAATCGACAATTATTACGTAAAATATTCGGTGACGGGAGTTGCGTTTTCGCGTAGCTCGCGTGCAAACGATAGCGCGCGCGAGTATTCGACAAAGCGCGTTTAACTGGTATATTTTCGGTACAATATATATATATATATATATATATTACCGTCTCGAGTACGTATTCGCTTCGCCATGTTTAAAAACTTGAACGGTCGTTCGTAACTCGGCTAAGATTTTCGAAATCAACGTCGCGTATTAAAATTCACAGAGGTCGTTGAAAACAAGTGAATCGAGTGGACGACGCATTATGAAACGTATCGAAATCGCGGACAAGTGTATAGACCAGAACGCGTAATAAATAACTCGGAAAAACTAAAGGAATCGTTTATATTCCCCTGGGACATTATCCGGCTGGCGATGAAAACGTCACCATTGTACACGTGTACACGTTTGTCCGGCGGTCGGTAGTACGACGTACGGACGTACGAAACACGCGTAGTGGTCGCCACGAACGCTCGCGTCTATTTTTACATTTAATTACCGGATATCGGACCGGACGACACACACGTTCGATATTGTGACCGGACTTCGAAATAGCGAACAAAACAAACAATGGAATGGGTAGTGGTTGGTCCGCGGATCGGGTCCAAGCTAACATCGTATTTCGTCGCGAACGATCCGTAGACGATTTAATAATAAATCCGTCTACGGCCATGGCCGTGATCTTATTGGTCGCTGTTTACGCGCGGACTCCGGAAGGAAGGCTTCCCCACCACTGTATTACGGCGATTATATTATAGAACGTTACGCGGATTCGACGGCTTCACTTCGCCGTGTGTACGTGTGTTTTGTCCCGTACGTTCAGTGTTTCCGGTTCGTTCTTTTTCCCATCGATATTTCGATTCCTTTCCGCCGACCACTTATTCGCCGAGGAGTTACTATTGCGATGTCCGCGTTCCCGTATACACGAGTTCACGCGTTAGCCCCCTCGATTCAAATCGCGAAATTTCGTCGTAATACGTTTGCATCGACGGCGTACCGTCGCGCAGGGTTTCCGAATAATTTAAGTACTCGAAAACTTGTAAAATAATTAAATATAACTCACGAAGTTCCAACGAACATTAATATGTATTTAAAACGTTCTCTTAATTAATTAATAGTTACGGCGTTTTAATTTATATACGCGTCGAATAGAAAATTCCGTAACACTGTATCGAACAGTTGGCGAGTTCGCCGCAATATGTGTAGTTCGATTCGTATACGAGTTTGTTACGAAACGGTCAATATTTTCCCGGCGAACGCGATGAAATCGGTCCAATTTTATTCGCGTAATTTATTCCAAAATAGACGGCTTCCGTACTGGACGTATAATGAAAATCGAAAATACGCGACGTGGATTCGGGGCCATTTTACGAAATACGATTTTCGACGTCAATCAACGTCGTCGATTATTCTCGATACGACGGAACTTTGTTTTTGTAAATAAATTCGATCTTTCGGGAAACGGTAAATTGTTTTTAGTACGAAAATACCGATTCCGATTTGGTCTTTTCGAAACGTCGACGTTGTTTAAGCGTTATAAATTGTTTTTGAAAACCGTATACGCGTATACGGCGACGTTAATTTAACGGGTTTATCCGGGCGTTTAGGCCGAATAATAAGAATAAAAAAATAACCGGTTTCGACGTTGAATTTCGTTTTTACGTCATCGACTCGACGAATTGTGTAAATCCACGTATTTTCTATCGGTCTTTTGGATCATCCCATCTCACAACCAGTCTTCCGATTTTTTTTTATCCAATGTTTGGATAGTTCCGATATATCTATATCGTTTTCAATTAGATATTCGCGCGTTCTCCTCGTTCGTCAAAGCAGTTTCTTTCCCATCGAGCATTGTCGGCCAGAGTATTTTTGACTTTTACACACATACATGCCCGCTCTCGTCCTAGTCGTCTTCCCTCCCCGATAATCTCCGATACGTTTTTGTTTCCGTGCCATATGTCCCGTTTTATGGTTTTGTTTTTCATTTCCACTATCCGTTATTGACATCTTTTATATCGGTTCTAAAATCGTTCGTAATAATTTTCTATTCGACGCCGAATATTTAGTTTTATTAGTTTTTTTTCTTTTATTTAAAAAAGCTAAACACCACAAGTATAATGGAAGCTTAACAATTAAAAAAAAATTATAAGTAATCATATATATATATATATATATATATATATTAGTGCTAAGACAAGGAAAATAAAAATCAAATAACGAAACCGGAAGAAGCGAGTAAAAAGTTAAGATTGGTTATAATAAAAGGACAAGATAAGTTTAATATGTTACAAAGGGAGCTGTCGATATTATTGTCGAGCAAAAAGGAGAAAAAGGAAGACCCGCAAAGAGACGGTGTGGGACAATTTAAAAAAATTGTGAACGAAATTTCCCTTCGCGGGTTCCCAAATGGAATTACATATACGAAAACAAATAGAGGAATTCAGCCCCAACAAAAAACCACGGGCCGGCAATCTGTTATGAGCGTATCTTAACCTAGAAAAGGGCACAATGAGGAATCTCGAAAGTTCGGAGTTAAAAACCCGAGGGGAACGTGGGATAACCAGAACGATTGATTTGTACCATTTAGCGGACGAATTAGAAGAGGACCATATATCCTTCCATGTACCATAAATGGATTTTCGAAAATGGGAAATGAGATCGGAAGAAGGGATTTTGGAAGATTAGGAAGGAAAGAAGTCCGTTTATCCGTAGTTTATTTGAACCGCGGCACGGAACAATTTATTTATATAATTTCATAATTGATTATATACTACCGGTATCATATCATTTATTCGTTGAGAACGTAAGTCTAGTGACCTAACGATTGCGTAAGTGTAGGCAAAAAATAATCGCAAACGTTCGTCTTTTTTATATCTGTTGAAAATCTCGCGGTAGATAGTCGTGAGGTAGTGAAAGTGGATAGGGTTTGTCCGTATAAATCGTAATAAATGCGTTATTAAAAAAAAATCGAAACTTTATAGTTCGAAAATCGTCGATTAATTACATTTTTGGGTTACGGTTTTACGACGCTCGGTATAAAGTTAATTTGGACTCGATTCGTTCGAAAAGATTTTTTCGAGTTGCTATCCGAGTACACGAGCCCTGGTGGTAGGTGCACGTGGTTCCTGTTCGCGATTTTAGATTTGTAGACTAGTATTGCGGCGGTACACTCCGGAAACATAGTTCGAATAATAAAATTTAAAAAAAAAAATCGAACACGCGTACGAGGTCGCGTAGTAGCGTATCTAATGTAAGCGGGCGCGTAACGCATTTAGTGTTCGGGAGTTAGAAAGTAGAAAACATATATAACGTATACGGATCATCGACCGTCCGACTACACCTCCGGTTTGTATCGTAAAAACTTTAAGGGCGTCGATGACGATATCGCTCTCGGATCGAAAGCCCTTTCCATCCCCGTCGGTAGATTCCACGAAATATTTATGTTACTCCGAGGAAATAAAACGAACGCGCGCGCGCATTTTTCGGTTTTTAGCGACTACGAACGGCCACTATCTGTCTAGGCGGTTCCGCGCGTGAAATAGTGAAGTTTTTATGAAGGACCGCAAAACACATAAACGGCGGCGGTTCGTACGTTTTCGTCCGATCGCCACGGTCTCTGAATACTGCCGGACACGAACGGGTGGAATACGATAAAAACGCGATACGGGAACACGTCGCACTGCCGCGCACGTTGTCCGAATAGCGTTCGTGTAAAATGTCCGCCGTAAAAGTTACGTTGGCCCGTCGCCGGACGATTACGTGGAACGTTATTACGTTTATTGTTTCGGCCGCGGAATCGCGAGCATCGAAGTCCCGGGACATGTAGGTGCCGGTTCGAGGGGAATCGAAAATCGTAACGGTTCGTACCGTCGTGATACGCGCACCATACATGGCCATCACGAAACGCGACCGAGTTTTATGTTCCAGGCGCCGCGGTCATTTTACGGTTCGAACGCCGTGGCGTTCCCCCCTTCGTCCCCGTTCACGACAATTTTTCGGAAAAATTCGTTTCTTACGAGACGTGTTTTTTTTTGTTGATACTAACGAAAAACCAAAATATTTTTTAATTTCGATACACGTTATAATATTACGTGTTCGTTAAAAACGAATAATCTATTAACGTTTATAACGCGTCTCGTTTCGTTAGGGTCGATCGATTTATTTATTTAAAAATTAACTCTCCCCCCCCTCTTCGGAAATTCAGGTCTAAGTACGCCACTGCTTGAACGGTTAGACGCGCGTACATTTTGTTTCCCGTAACAGT